>JAOEGS010009299.1:49120-96742 GCA_025447755.1 Corythornis vintsioides | reverse complement strand
TCTGAGGGTGAAGGGGTTGTAATGAGGGTGGATCCCAGCACAGTGAGGGCAGCAAATAGTGATCTGCAAAAAGATCACGACCTGATTTTTCTTTGCCTCTGGTGCTCTCCTGTTCTGAGAGTACACTAGAGCTGAAAATTTTTTAAAATAAAAATAACTTCCAAGTCTGCATCTGTGATTCCATCCCTTAATGGTTTTCTATGAGCAGTGCACACTTGTTTGCTTCCTTCTAACTGATGGGTGAAATACACTCTGGAAGGGCAGCTCCTACCATTCCCTCTCCAGTCTTTGGTCTTTACTCAAAGACACCAACAAGTACTTAATCACAGAATGAAACCACCCTTATACTCATCATTTTGATTAGCATGAAAAATTTTTAATTTGAAAAATATGAAAAATATTTACCCCAAAATCCTGGTCAGATAATCTTTATCCTTTCTTTGTCATCTAAAATGAACTCTTCAGTTGTACAGTATAAAAACTGCCCATTTCTTATCCTAACTTGCTAATTGTTTACATGTTTGTATTACTCATTAAAGAAATTTATAAGATAGCTAGCATTGTAAATTGTTTTCACATATCTATAAAATAGATGTAATGTGTTTATATGAAATACTTGTTAAATATTTAAACTTTTTGTTAGTAAAGGCTTTTATTTTGAAATAGAAACCTAACTAATGCAACAAACTTTATATGTGTATATCAGTTTTCCTTGCATACTATGTATATATTCTTTTCATGTCCAAAGCTTCTCTGATTAGGGGAAGCCCCCATTAAAACTCCCCATCTAAGCTGCACACACAGTATCTTAATACAGCTGAAATTAATGAGGCAAAGGAGGCTTATCAGAGGTGGTAGTGTTTCCTAAATTGTTCATCAAGAAAGAAGCAAACTTACCTAGTGACTGTATAATCTAACCTTGGAGTCGCCAGTGAGCTTCAGGTAGGCAGTGTCATTTCCCACAGATGAGCACACTTACAGTGAATGCTTTGGTTAAATGATACACTGCTGAGCTCTTAAAGCTAAATACATCATGACAAGACACACATCTTCGTGTTTTACAGAGCCTCGTGAAGTCATGAATTTTTGAGACCGTTTTTATTTTCATGTCTGTGTCTTGCTAATGGTTGCAATGACAAAGATAACATAAAATTTATTGTATACTCCATGAATGACAGGCTGCATGTGGGAAAACTTTAAGCCTCATGCAGTTTGACCCAAGAATCTGTCACTCTTGAAATGAAAGCAGTCAAACCCAGTCTCCATTGTACCTTTCACTTTTACGGAAGCTTTTTGTATTTGGTGGAAGAATAATTATATACATATATGACAAGCATAATTTTATGTATGGATTGTAAGAGTGAATTATTGGGCAACTCATTTGTAATGCAGCTTTTTCTGGAAAAAAAATAGCTGCTATAGTAAACATTTAATTCTGATATTCATTGCTCCATTATGTACTATGTAGTGATTTTTTTTTTTTTACTTTACATGGCAGAATAGCAAATTACTTGTTACTCTTCCAGTTTTCACAAATGAGAAGCAGAAGCCAACAGCTTCATTTACTAAACCAGTACAATTTTATTTATTTTTTTAAGGTTGTCACTTTTTGAATTACAAACTCAACTATCAGAAATCTCCATGTTAGTGGTCAAATTTTATCCTGAAAAATTTAAATCCAGACTCATACAGTGAGTCTAAACTAAACTAAAGTCTATATCAGAATGCAGGTGTCTGACCCCTACCTAATTGTGATGCTCAGTTCACCACTTAGCAGGTGATTGCTCAGGTAGTGGGATGTAGTTGATCCCCTGCAGGCCCAGGTTCTGCTGCACATCTCTGGAAGTACTGGATTCTCACTTGCTGCCCAGGGTGTTGGACATGTGTATCTTTAACATGGCATGTGGCAGCAGACTCTGGGCTGCAGAAATGTTTCCAGTTCATGGGAAGCTGGCCCATTAGAGCTTTGTTCTCCATCCTGCCTATAAAAATCAGGACTGCCCTGGAACACACCCCACCTACCAGAAGCAAAAAAATACACCACTCTCACTAAGGCTGTTTAAGAAGTTGCAGCTTTATCTTGCATGCAGCCTGTGTGCCCTACAATGAAGTTGACTGAAGCTCTTGGTCTGTTTTGTTGATAACTAATAGAGGAAAGGGAAATGCTGGTATTTTTATATTGGAAGCTTAATTGAATAAATACAAGAAGCTGTTTGTGAATTTATCATGAGGAAGGTACCACTACTTGTTTACTTTGTCTTTGCTATTTAGCTATCCTGATCAATGTGTGACACTTTTGGACTTAATTTATATTCCATAAGAATTGGATGAAGAAAGCAGAAAGTCAAGCCTGTGCCATTGTGTTCCCCACTGCTTCTGTAGGCCTATCACTGGGAATGTTGTTAATTAGCATCATTAGCTTTCAGGCACTGTCAGCAGTTACTTGCAATTTCTACTTAATACCTTTCTGTTATTCTCCATTCTTACATCTAATATTTGCATATTGCTTTCATAGCATGACTTTGACAAGGACATGACACTTTATTAAGTAAAAGCTAAGGTTTAAAATATAGCACTGCATTTATATTTAGTAGCCTGTAAGGACTGTTCAGGTAGCTAGGGAGTTTCAATGAATCTCAAGCAAGCACTTCATGTAGCTTGTGACTGTAGTGGAGCAGGAGTTAGAATGACTCACCTAGAACCCCAGAAATGTTTTAAGAAATTGTGCAATAAGGACACTAAAGCTTCAGTGGTCTTTCTATTGGAGGGAAGGCAGAGTAACACAGGTAGAATGCTGGCCTGTTTTCATGTCTGTCTTTAGGGGCATTACTTTAGGAGAAAAAGCAGAAATGGAAGGAGAGGAGGCTGCAGACAAAACTTAAAAGGAAGATTTACCCATACATGTCTCTGAATAAAGTTCCCTGATTTGCTGGATTGACTGAGGATCAAATACCATGGAGGTTTATCCAAATGCTGTATGTCATTATGTTACAATCCATTACCTGGAACCGAGATGGTTTCTCTTTCTCTTGTTCTCATAGTTAATAACTGACAAATCCTTCTAGTAGAAGAGCAATATACATATTTCTATTTTTTTTTTTAAAATTAACACCTGCAACTTAGCTACAAACCATGGTGCAAAATAATTGGTAATTGATAATTAGACAGACTTTGGCTCCCAACTTGTGAGAAACAAGCAGGAGATAACAGTATGGGGAAAGCTCTTTGTCAGGCCTTTTATTTCTGAACTAATGGGTGATTGAAGAACAGTGGTAATTTTCTATTAGTTATTTCTCACTGGCCTGTTTCTTTTTTTATTTGTGGAAAACTTCCTGCTTCTTGTTAAGGAGCTTGCTTGGTCTCCTTCAGATGGTTTTTAGGGACTGATTGGTAGAACAATTTGCTTGCATAAGAATAGTGGCTTGGACTGACATTCATATCAGTGAGAATGAGGGGAAAATGATTCTGCTCAAAACTGAGTGCTTGCTACTTCTAGTATCCATGTGACATTATGTGGTACCTAGGTCTAGCTGGAAACCCAGATACCAGGAGTCAAGGTGCTAGTCACATTAATGAACAAACAACATGCTGATACGTCAGAGGACTTCAAGGCTGTAGTGACAGATGACATGAAACTGCATCCAAAAATAAGATGCAAAATGTGGTGTCTGTCTGACAAGAAAATGCCAGCAGATCAGCGAGGCAGCCAGGTACTGATTTTGTCCATGGAGGCCATGAGGTAAAACACAAGGTACTTCTCAATCAGTGAAGTGTGTTTTCTCCTTAGCTATGTAAATGCTGGTGAAGATTGTTAGTAGGGCACCTGTGGACCAGTACTAAACATCTGCAGTAGTTGTCAAATATCCCCTTACCCCATTGTAAGGGCCAGTACATGAGAACAGGATGGATTTTTCAAAAAGAGAGAATTTTTATTCTGGTGAATGGGATGAAGAAGCTTCACTAAGGTAGAGTAGTATTTCTTACTGCCTATTATCTCTGACCCGTTAGCCATAGGCAACAGAAGTAGCACATAGCAGAGTACTGAACAGGGAGAGAGACTGAGAAGTGTTAGGATTTCTCAGGCAGATTTGAAATGAACAGAAAAATCTACTCTGGATGGAAATGGGCAGAACTCCACACAAACACTTGTGTATCAGGTGGTTTTCAATAGGTCTAAAGTATCCTGGACTAGACTGTTTGAAAACAGACGTGTTGCTGAGCGTACTTAATGTTTCACATGATGAGTGATTATCTTGCAGGTTCAAGTGCTTATAGAACATATGGCTTGAGCTTAATGAAGCATTATATTGTGTACATTATAAGCCAACTCATCAGGAGTGGAATTTGGAGGATATTGGCTCTGTTAACCATTGCTCCCAATGCTTACCTTTAGGAACTGGCCTGTCTCTGGATATGATGGGTTTACAGCTTGGTACTGACATTGGAGGCAGACCTTTGTTGCTTCTTTCCCCTCATGACTCTACATCTTCATTCTAGCATTACTTTTTCTACTTGCAGCACAGGGAGCTGCTGTGAATGTAAATGGCTTTGCCCTATCCATACTGTTCATGTTACTAGTCACTGCCTCTGCCAGGTCACTGCATTATCCTTCCTCTCCATTGCACATCTTAAACGTGGGAACTGAGGAGTAAGAGAGAAGCTGCAGTGGTGGTGTGGCAGTTATGCCTTGTGTGGGTGCATGCAAAACAGCCTTCTGTGGGGCTTGTTCTCTTCATCCCCATACCTGGATGAGCTGCATTAGTCTGCTAAAGGGGTTGCATCTGCTGTGGTGGGGAAAGAGACAAGTATACTCCCTTTGGTCACTCTTCCCAGTTTCCTATGGGTGTCACTTCTTTCTGTGCCTGGGCTGCAGGGACTGAAAAGGCTCTGGTATATTTTCTTCTCCCTGACACTGAACTATCGGTGGTACCTGAAGCCTGAAGGGAGAACCCTTTTGCAACTGCCATTATATGGCAACATCTGCTTTCTTCATTCACACCCAATGGCACTTCCTTATGTTTCTAGTGTACCAGCGTAGAAAGGTGCATCAGCTCAAGACGGGGCCACGTGAACTAAGAGATCAACTTGTTTGCATCTACCTTAACACAAATTTGAGATACAGTTGCTATGACAATTGAATCATCTGCTTTTGTAAGTCAGTGCATACAAACAGTGAGCACCCAATTGTCTGCTGATCATGGTTATCTAGGAGTGTAACTTTTACTTAGCTGATGGAAGTGTGTGAATATGTCTGATTTCATTGAAAGCTTTTCTGTGATGATCACTGTTCAGAGCATTTCAGTGTATTTGTGGCTCATTTGGTACATGGCATACAATCATATACAATTCATCCTCTCTCCATTATGCATTGGTTGAAGATCTCCAAAGTAACCAGCCACTCTAAATCAGTCTTCTGAGGCAATTTGCTGCCAATGCAGCACACCACTGACTGGGTGTGTGGCTTACACAGTGTAATTTGATATTGAAACTGGTTTTTATATCTGTAACAGATGCTTCTGCTCTGCTACTTATTAAACACCACCAGGCCTGTAGCAGAAAGCTGTGCACATACAGGACTTCAACTAGTTGTTTCATCTGAAGTGCAACTCTTGCATTTCAGATGTGGTCTTCTAACTGAGCTATGTAGTATTTCCTTGAGCTTCTGTTAAGGAGGCATGTAGGTTGCACTCCTGTGTGTAAACACTAAACAAATATTTTACCTTTGACAACTGAATTAATTTCAGTCTTTATTGCCACTTTTGATGAAATGTTAAACACATTCAGAGTTGTGACATTGTTACTGCAGGTAACTTTTAAATGGAAGGTGAATGGTGTTGGTCAGAAACAAGCCTTTCACTAGTTGCAAATTTCATTTGGTGGTTTTCTTGTGGTCTTATAGTTGATCTGCTGGGGGGGGGGGAATAAAAGAATTTCTATTTTTACTCTAGTGACTGAGTTCCCTACAGCTTTATTACTCATTGTTCAGAACTGGAATATTTAAAACCTCTGAACTCTATTGTTTGGAGATTTGCTACTCTGAGAATCAGAATTGAAAGCGTGGGTTTTAAAAAACCCCCTTTCTTACAGTATTATAACAGCTTCTGTTTAAGCACTAGTTATTTATGACTGCATAGCACTGTCTTCTCAACTATGACAAATTTGGCATTTACTTCAGTGGGTCGGGGCTCAGCTCCTCGGAGAGGAGCAGTAATGCATTATCGATTTCTGCTACCAATGGTAAACTGCTCTCCTCATATGTTTTGGTTTTTTTAACTCATGCTGTGTCTTTTCACAGTACTTTTCCCAAAAAGCACTGGGAAGTTAGTTCTGCTCTGCTGAAAGTGTATTTTGGAAGACTACAGTGGGCTTGCAAACAGCAAATTTCTTCTGTTTAAGTCTTATTAAAGAAAAAATATTGGATAAAATTGTCAGTGACTTTTGGTTTCTGTAAGAAATTTAATGTAGGAAAATAAACAGATGTTAAAAAATACTTAAAATATAAGTTTTGGTCACATTTTTTCATTTCCTTTCCTCTGATTCAAGAAAAATGAAAACCATCAAGGTGATGTGTAGAAAAGGACATCACTATTTTACATGTGCTTGCTATTTTCTGACCTTTTGTCTTTGCTAGAATAGGACAGCAGTTTTAAAACTCATAATGCCTTGTAGGAGAAGCTTTAATTATCCAAAAAGTGAAGGTGACAAAAACTATAACAGAAGTACTAACTCAGAAATGAGTGTTGTTTTGTTTTGGGGTTTTTTTTTTTTTTGGTATCATTGTTTAAAATGATGTTAAATGGCTATCAGTGTTTCCAGATAAAAATTTAAATTTTATGGGTGTTCATAAGCACCCATACCCATCTAAAGAGGTAAAAAAACCCCAAAGTTAAATTAGTATCTGGAAACACTGATAGCCATTTAAAGGCATTTTAAACAATGATACCAAAAAAAAAAAATCTCTAGATGGGCATGGGTGCTTATGAACTTTCCTATAGAGTCTTTAAACTAATTTTGGCGTGGATAGGATACGTGGCTATGAAATCAAAAGGTTTTAGTTTGTGGGGTTTTATGGTAACTTGGTTTTGGGTTTCTTTTGATACTATATTCTGGTAATATTCTGAAAATCTACATAACTAATACTGTTTAAAATGAGCCTGTTTCAGTAATTTTTAGTGATGATTTCACCTTCATCAGTAAAATAAGTAAAATTCTTCCCTGTTATATTAAGGCTACAGAGTTCTAAAACTATCTGTAGTATCTTTGCTTAAGCCATACTCCTTTGAGTCATCCAAAAGGAATTAGTCTCTTTTACTGCTGTGTACCAATTTTCCCCATAGAACTGTGCTGTCGTCTTGTTCTCAGAGTTCTGTTTCTTCTCCTCCAACACCCTAAGGGCATCACAATAACAAAATTTAATATATACAAACATCTTGAGGAAAGGAGCGCCTATTAGGATTTCTAATGTTTTTCTACCTTCCCTTATCTGCTTGTGGCCTTAAGTAATGAACTTGCAAATAATTAGAAATCCAAACAGGGATTTCTCTTGCCTTAAAACTACACAGGGACTAAGGAATCCTAATTTACTTGTTATCAAATTAGAGAATTATTGAATACTAAAGTAATACAGATATCCTGGGTCGAGTGAAGAATCCAATTTGTTTAAACTGGATTTTATTATTTTTATCTGTATTTAATGTTTCCTTTAACACAAATAAATGTCCAGATATTCATGACATGTAAAATGCCGCTAGTAGTTCAAAACTATTGAATAAAAATACATGTATTCTATACATTGTTTTTATTGAACTTGAGAGAGGTAGTAATGACCATACCGTATCCTGTATTTTTACCGGAATATTGCTGATTTCATTGCAACTTATTTTGAATAAAATCTTGTGTAGTTTTTTAACAGGGTACACTACAGACCTAAGAACCTAAATCTTGTTAAACATAATAAGAGCAAAAAATATTTTAATTTGTCCAAATTCATTCTAAGCTACACTTACAGCAAAAAAAACAGGTGGAAATCGGTAATGATTTTCTTTTCTTTCTTTTTATAGCTTAGGCTGCTATTTTTAATGTACACAAAATCCCTTGTTTTTGCAATTTCAAATTTTAAAGTATTCTTCTAGAACTTCAAGCAATTGATAGCAGGGTTATGTAGTGAAACCCAAAAAGCTGTCTGTTTTATGTGGTTCGCCCCCTAAAAGGAAGTTTGTGCAGTAGTAGCACCACCTCATCAGATTAAGGTGAACCTGGCAGCAGCAGGGGCATGAAGATGTCAGGCTTGTAATACTTCTGCTCATGGTCTGTTATTTTTTCATTGATCTTTACAAGCCTATAACTCTTTTAAAAAGCATGTCATTATATAGATATTGAAAGGAAAATGCTGATGATGGCTCTACAAAAGCAATAAAGCTGCCTTTATTAGCTTTTATAAGAGCCTTTATTGCTCATAGGGTCTTAGACTCAGCAGGCAGTGAACCACATTTAGACACTTAAGACCTGTTTCTGATAAGCATCTCCAGAAGTCTTCACCACTGCACTTACAGTGCTCCACCTATGTGAACATATTTCTTAATTTCTAGCCAGGAAATTAAAAATACAAGATATTAAACATATGCACCCTCTCAAGTGTTGCTAGCCAGTGGAAGAAGTCAGTGTTGGCTCCTGGGGAAGGAACAAGTTTCTTTTTGTTTCCAGTATTACAATAGGTAAGACAGTAAACATTAATTTTCATTAAGCACTTTGCTATAAATCTCAGTTTAATATCCATTTCAGATGTTCTAGATAAATCCTTAACCTTTCAGTTGTTCCCTCTTTTGTAATCCTGTATCACTGATGAATCTTGGCAGTGACAAATGGCACTGTTAGACCCCGCAACTACATCTGTTCATGTTCTTCCTCTGTGTTTTATTTAGAGGGAGAAGGGGAAAGGGACAGGCTCAGGAAGACAGTTTGAATACTAATGCTCAGAAATGTCATCTTCCTCCTTTTTCTCCCTTTCCTCAAACTGTCTGCAAGAAATAGAAGTTGCCCTCTTAAACAAAGAAGTTGGTAAGCTGACTGAAATAATTTGCTTATCTTGGAAGTAAATAAAGCATTTTTAGATGATCGATCAGTGACCCACAGCCTTCCAGATCACTTGGCTTCATAAATATCTGAAGTAGTAGACTGCCTACTGAAGTAGGAACTACCTGACGTGGTTGAGATCACTTGTAATGAATTTGTTGTATTCCTGCAATGTTGTTTGATAGTATAGCTAGGATGATTGAAAGTGACCTTTGAGCAACCAGAAAGTCCAGAAGTTGCTCATCTTCAAAGATTCTAGATCACTGAGGCAAAAAAAAAAATATAATTGTCCTATTGGAGAGAACACTCTTGTTGTACAACAAGTGAGACTTAACTTGTCCATAGGTACCTCAGTTACGTTGGACTGGAATTGAATGTGATCTGTGAAACTTTTGGGTCTGCCCCACCTTTATCAACACCTGATGGGAAGACTGTCAGAACTCAAGTTTATGAATGGTGTTATTCCAAGTGTCAAAGTGCAGAGGTAGATGTACTTAAGCAATAATCTTCCCAAGGACAAAGTGAAAAAAAATCTACTGTACTGCTTTTTCCAGTTAAGATCAAGGTGAAGACAAGGTTTTGACTCAGAGTTAGGATGTAATTTTAATGAAGACCCAAGATTAATTTACAAAACATTCATCTTAGGATATTGAGTTTCTCTAATAATGATATTTCCTGTATCAATGCATAATATGTTCACAAAATTTCAAACTAGCCCTCTAGTCTACTCATGCAATGTTTTAATTCTCTTAGTGTATCTTCTGTTTTGAAGATAACGGACAATTAAAAACAAACTAACCACCCCAAACCGGAAAGAAAACCCCAAACCAAAACAAAAAACCAACAACAAAATAAACCAGACCATGCCAACTCCTATGTAATATAACAATTTTGTACTTAACACTACTATTAAACTGTCATGAAGCAGCATAAAACTGTTAGATTCATTCTCAACTTTATCCTAAACGGATAAAATTAAATTTAATGGGAAATGCATTTTAAAACCAGAGTTTCATATGGAAAACACCAACTTGCGACTAGTCTGCTGTAGTGAGGATCTGTACTGGTAAGTTGTTCTGGCCCAAGCAAGCTGAACCCAATTGCGTGTTTGGTGTGCAGTCTAGATGAGGCAGAGCTTAGGCATTGCATGAAACTTCGACTACATGGACTCCCAGCTGTAATGCTTTTGCTGACCCACAGCAGACCAACACCCTGAGCTTTTTGGCAACTCTATAGCCCCAGAAAGTTTTGAAATGAATGGAAAAGTAATTCAATAAAAAGACTATCACAGGACAGGACAAAGAACAGGCTCTGTCTTCTGAAGAGGTAGCTCTCTGCAGCTCAAGGCAGATTTTAAGAGCTGAGTACATTTAGTGCCTTCTAAGATCTGACTCAGACCCTAATTTTTCATGATACTACCAGCTCAGTCTTGTTTCTAGTTATTGGTTTAGCAAGAATCATCTATTTTAAGCTTTCAAGTGTACCACAAAACTTACATTAATGGTAAACAAAGAGTTTGGAGATTCCCTGCCACAATGTGGGCTACGAGAGTGAGGATAATGCTTTAATAGCATGGTTTTGTGTCAGAAAAACAGTAATAATCTGTCTTGTCTCTTTGAACTACTGCAATGATTTTTGCTAATATATTTAGATTAGATACTAAAGTGAAAACCTAAACATGCTGTCATCTTCAGACACACTCAGGCAATTAGTGCAGCTTGTGATATTGTTTTATAATTCAAGACTAGTAAAGTAATAAATTAAGAAGCTCATTAAATTTTCAATTGCATTAATAAGAAAATTCAACTTATTAAATTCCTTGGTAAGGTCTAATAACAAAACATTGGAAATGCATCCCTATTACTTTTTTTTCTCTATCTGGCCAAGAAGGACTAGCAAAGATGGCCTTCTCTACCCTTAATGTAAGAAAAATAAAGTAGTAGGAACATAATGCAGGAAACTCTCTTACATGGAGTTTAACACTTGTCACATTTTAAAGAAAATTTAAGCAAGTTATCAGTACCAACAGCCCACTCCATAAAGAGCTGCAGGCATCTCTGCAGCAAGGGGCCAGCATCTTTGCACTGTGGTTGGCACTGCTTTGTTTATAGTAGGATATCAAATAAAGACTAACACTATTTTTATTTGGCAACATATGACACAATTCAATGCTATAGGCCGAGCTATTTAAAAAGCAAATATTAAAAATATCTCAGTTTTCCCTGCAGTTAGAAAGTGTAAGTGTAGGTATTTAATGGAGTGTGCAAATATGACACTGCCCAGTGAGCGATATCTGTATGGGTAGAAATAACATCCTATCCATTAAAGCAACCAACTGGGTTCACAGCTGTGCTGAGTTGCTTCACTTCCTGAAGCTTGGGTTTTGGTACTAGCTAGTGGTTCAAGCCAAAATAATTTGAAAATTAGTTACATCTACTTAATGCTGCCAGTGATATATATTTTTATTCACTGCACGTTAGTGTGCTCATGGTGTAACAGTACATATACTACAGAAATTCCTCATTCATCTTGGTAGGTACTTTTGGGGTTTAATTTATTCAGTGGTTACCTGGGCTATTGCCAAATTATAGTGAGAGAAAGGATCATAATGAGGGCATGAAATACCTTGCACAGAGTACTAGCTTGCTCCAGGTAAGCATAACCAAATATTTCTCTTTCTGGGTATATAATTTGAAGACTTCATTGTAAATGTGAGCTTTTTCCTAACAGACTAAAACTTCCTGCTGGCATTCCAAAAATAAATTTTTAAGTGAAAAAGCTATGTTCTATGTCCAGTTGTACCTATCAAAATCCTGTCAGCTGTTTAACTGCTCAGTCAGGACAAACAAGAGAAAAAGGTCTTTCTGAAATGTGAAAGCTTACAAATAAGCCACTACATGAAGTGGTATTTTGTGGAGTAGATGGTATAAAAAATGAAAGGACTTGCTTTTGTTTTGTTTTTGAACCAATCTAGTTCAGTCTTAGGCCAGTAGTTCTTCCTGTTGGCAGCTACAATTCTATTTGCAGTCCCAGGCTTGCAAGTATCACTTCTGTTTGTTATATTTGGAGGTGTGTAGTAAAGAGATGTGATACGGTGGTTGCCTGACTCATGCTCACAGGAATAGGATTATGATTTCATAGAGAAATGTAAATTTCCATCTAAAAATGTGATCTGCTTCGAAGATGTGCTTAAGCTTGTTTTCTCTAATTGGCATCATGATCATAGAATCATTATGGTTGGAAAGGACCTCTAGGATCATCACCTTAAACTCGACATCTCTCTATCCACTAGATCATGGCCTCAGGTGCTATGTCTACTTGTTTTTTAAACACCTCCAGGCATGGTGACTCCACCACCTCCCTGGGCAGCCTGTTCTAGCACCTGACCACTCCCTCTCAGTAAATAGTTTCTTCCTACTATCCAATCTAAACCTCCCTTGGTTCAACTTGAGGCTGTTTCCTCTCATTTCATCATTAGTAATGTGGGAGAAGAGACCAAGACCAGCGCGACTACAACCTCATTTTAGGTAGTTGTAGAGAGCAATGAGGCCTCCTCTGTCTCCTCCAGACTAAACAACCCCAGTTCCCTCAGCTTCTCTTTGTAAGCCATGCTTTCCAGACCCCTCACCAGCTTCATTCCCATTGATGAAAACTGGTGGTTTGGTTATTTGTTTGGGGTTTTTTTCTGCCTCTTTGGCATAAGCATTTTTCTCTAATGTTTCTCTAATTCAGCTATAGCTGAAAAATTTGGTTAAAATTCCTGTATTCCTGTGCAGTGGTTTCTTAAAGATGGTTTGCTAAAACAACAGGTTCTGGATTTTCAATTTTTTCTGTTGTCAATTAGAATAAGTTTCAATGTACTTCTTTATTTATTTGAACAACATTGCTGCAATAAAGTGTATTAAATAATTTCATTAACCTTGGCCTAAACTTGCACTAAGAATCTCCTTAATTGGGCAAGTGTAGCACAGATGTGAGGTCTCTGATTACTGCAGCTATGCCAATCTACTGGCAATGTGTCATTTTTAATGTGACAGCTGCATTCCAGCAATCAAGGGTTACAGCTTCTGGCAGCGTGAAGTTCTCATTATGCCATTTCTGCTCTGCAGTAAAATAATTATTTCAAAGCAAGCTGCTTCCTTCTCATCCCTCTTAACCTGAGATCAGAAGTCTTCCTGTTTGTTGTTTTGTGACTTTTCACTTATTATCTGAGTGGCTGGGTTTGTGTTTAAAAGTTAGTGTTCTGAGCCTGATTTCAGATACAGTACTGAAAAAAAAAGTGTGTATATACAGAAAGGTAAAAAATCAAAATTTGTTCTGAAATACTTATTTGAGTAAAGGGACTGGGAATAACTGAATGTTATGGGGGATTTTGTTATTCTTAATGATGTCATATGCACAAATTACTTTTTATGAAGTTGTCTTTCAGTTAATCTATAAACTATTGAAATGAATGCTTTCTATAATGAGTTCATCTCGGGAATTTAAAAATAAAAGCCGCTCACGTAGTATCTATCTTGGGAGGTTGCCACAGCAGAAGCCTCAATCAATGTGACTGATTCTACCCGAGATATTTTGGAAAAGGAGTATTTTAGGGTTTTTTATCCTGACATCATGAATTTTCTTTAAAGTTCCTAGTGGCAACCAATTTCTAAGTGAACTGGCAAGTGATCCTATGTTACTGCAACAAAATATGCTCCCATTTGCAGAGGTCAGAGGCCACCTCTCTATCCCCCTTCCCACTTCCCATTTCTGAAATTGCTCTGGGCATCAGAGCTACTGGTAAAGGATGGTGGGGTTGGTTGCTTTTTGGTTTTGGAGATTCTTTGTTTGTTTTATTTAGTATCATAGACCAAAGAACCAAGCTAAATTAAATGGGAAAATAACACACAAAAGATGGAAACAATTCTGAATTATAACTACCTGACCAAAAACAGAACCAGCTTTTCAGGGATCTAATGACAACAGTGTTGATAGCAACTGCAATGGAAATTAGGATAGCATCTTGTAAAGAAAATCACTTTCATCAGCATCTTATTTTTAAAAAATAAGTGATGAATTTTAATTTGTAATTCAATTTCCTTAAAGCATTCACCTTGTGTAACTGAGAAATCAGTATCATTGGATGGAAATACTATTTTTTTTGCCTCTCTGCTTCAAAGGTCATATCCTAATTCAAGCAACTAAAAAAATTAATATTTTTTAGTAATTTTAGGATAGATACTATTTCTTCATAGCCTAAAGAAAAGTATACAATCATGCTTTTGGCAACAGCTTAGTTTGATATGTTATTGCTATGTGAAAAATCCAATACTCAATCCTTATTAATAATCCTATTAATGTTTCATATAATGTGAGGGAAATGGTAAATAAATTGTGGCTTTAACCAACTGCTGAGCTTTCAATTACTATTTTTATTCCTATCTGCTTGCAGTATATAATTTTTTCTAATATGACTGAAATGCTCTAACAATCAAGAGTTAGGATCCTAACAGCACGAAGTCTTCATTTCGTGATTTCTTCACTACAGCAAAATAATGATTGTGAAGCAAGCTGTTCTCCATGTAACACTTGCAGAATAACTCATAAGACTACCCATTTACCAGCTTCTGGTTATGGATCCAATTACTTCATGCCTCGGGTTTGTGGATGTTGGAATCATGTCATGCATCTGTCTTCAGCTGCACCATAAAAAAGCATTCAAAGTGAATAAATTACAGGTGATGTTCCCCAGAAGCACTCCGAGGTTTTTGCTTTCTCCCAAGCCACTCAAGGCCATATCTTCTAAAAGTTTAATGAAGGTTTCATAAACCATGAAAAAGCCACTAGAATGTCATGACCTTCTTTCATTGTCTGATGCTGGGGAAAATATTGTTTTCTACAATTAACAGGGAGAAGGACACTTGAGAGACAGTATTTAAATAGTTTGTTATAGTCTCAAATCCATATTAAACAGAAGTAAAGGAGTAAATAAAGAGTATTTCAGATGGCTATGCAGATCTCATAAAGAGAAATTTCATTTTTTTCCCAAACAATAGGTCTTCGTATCAGATTAATACAGCTTGCCTCCCTCCTTCTGTATGCAGTATAAAATTGGCAAGGAGATGAAATCATAAATACTTAATTATTAGCAAGTGACTCTAGGTACAGCTGCAGTATATCTCCTATGTCTTATATGAATATATAGCAGAGGAAAATTCAGGGTGCCTGTCTGTGCTTTATCTAAGCTATAGCCCAATTATTTTTCTTCCTGTTACTATAGGATGAAGTTAATGCATGCATTCATGTAAAGCTGACCAAGTGTTTCTTGGCAAAGCTGTGGTGTTCAGGCAGAGGGGATCCTGCTCTGCTGGCAGTGTGAGGGACTTGCAGCTGATGATGGACTGTGGCTGGTGATCTGAAGGAAGTGCAAAGTTTGAAACTTGGTGCAAAAACAATGCTCAATTATTGATCATGCTTTTATGAGAAATTATTAGCTGTTGTTTGTTTGCTCTCTGGTGCTCTGGAGAACGCAGTAAGATGCTTCATTGAAAATGGAAATAATGAATTTACTTGGAGCAGAATCTTGTTCTCTTTGGATGTGTTTTGTTGTATTTTTGGTTGGTTGGTTTCATTTTGTTTGGTTTGGTTTTGTCCTTCTTTCTCAGTTTTACCCTGTACAATTTCACAGAATAAAGTAGTAAGGCTATTGATACAATCCTAACTCTCCTTAATATCTAGTAAATTCTTATGTGTAGTGTAGGCATACATTGTGCCTCCAGCTTACACTTTGTTTTGCAGTCCAGAGAGCTGATCAACAGTGCTAAGGCAACTATAGTTTCAAATACTTTTAGTTCACAAGTACTCTGAAGCAACCTGAGGGAAAAATTAAGATTATTCTGATACAATGAGAGAGGTTATGCACAGTAAGTTCCTAAATGTTTCAGGAATTTGGCTGACTGTAGCAGTCTGCCAGGTATTCCCTCATGTGTCAGGTAAGAGCCTTGTACTGCCAGGCTGTGCTTGTTGTGTGCAGTCATGGAGTGCCAGGATGAGACCACATACACAAACTGTGTAAATAAGTCTTTTGCTCTATAAAATTAGGTTTCCATACATCAGAAAATGGTTGTTTTCCCACAGGGTGAAATGTTTTAAAGATTTTGCATGTAAAAACATTGTTTTGACACTTGCTGTGTGTGAAATGTCTGCCTGGTGGGTACAAAGTGGGAAATACTAAAACACCTGAGTTATTTCTGATCAATACTCACAGCTCTCTCTTGCTCTCAAGGTATTTTACCCATTGACAAGAAAAGTGCTTAAGTTATGGCTTGCTCAGCTCCAGACAGCAAACTATAGATCAAAGGAGACTGGCACTCAGCTGTTACACTTGTGATTAGATACTTAGGTGTGGGGCTTTAACAAAGATAGGGCTGTGACTTTTTTTTCCCTAACTGCTATATTTATGTAGCTTTCGAAGTGTTATTTTCCTGATGTTTGTTTGATCCCTCTGATTTGCAGGATCACTTGGAGCAAAAAGGTGCAGTTTCATATAATGTTTATTCCTTATAACCCTGGTGATTCTCTGCTCCCCTGATACTGTTCCTTTCAGTGTTCAGTTTTAACAAAAGATTAGGGATTTTCAGTTACATTTCTCTTAACATCCATAAGTTTTATAGGGTATAAATAACTGTCTAACATGGCTAACATCATGCATCAGCTGCATGGTTTATGACAGCATTAGTTAGGAGTATAGTTAGCAAAGTATCTCTTGGTTATGCTTATGTAATTATTAGAAGAACATATCTATGTGAGCTGATGGGCATCATGCTCTAGAGTTAGTGCCCACAAAACCATTACCTTGCTAAGCATCAAGAGTGTGCTAGGTCATAGAATCATAGAATGGCCTAGGTTGGAAGGGACCTTAGAGATCATCTAGTCCAACCTCCCTGTCATGGGCAGGGACACCTCTCAACTAAATCATACTACTCAAGGCACTGTCTAACTTGGCCTTGAACACCTCCAGGGAGGGGGCAGCCACAACATCTCTGGGCAGATGTTGTCCATCATATCTTGGTCTAGGGAGTGTTTGTTAAATATAGTGGATATTAATGTTATAATAACCTACTTAATACAGTAGGTATTGCAAATAACTGGAAGTAACTGGGTTTCTTCTTGTGATTAATGAAATCAGGAGGTACTGATCTTGGCAAGGTGAGAGTCAGTGAAAGCCTTTAACATCATCTTTAACATAATTTCTGAGAGGAGACAAGCTTTGCCTTCTCTTTTTCAAAAGCTTATGGTGTACCATTGTTACAGACAAACGCAAGATGTATGTTGGAGACTGGATCACTGCATTCTCTTCTCTTCCTGTCAAGTCTCAATGGAATTCTGAAATACTGCAGCCTCTGTGCAGATTTCTGAAAGCCCTGCAGTGGTAGGAGGCAGGACTGTTCTTGAGCCAGTGAAGAGTTATTTCCTGAGCAAAAAGCTCAGATGTTTTCCCTGATAGATGATGAAGTTGCAATGAGTGTCAGCTGCCTGTAGATGCCTGGGGCACCTTGCAACAGGACAAGCTGAACTGAGTCTTCTGGCACAAGAATTAGGAATATGGGGATACAAGGATGTAGATATAGAGACACTAGCAGAAGTGGAAATTATCCAAGAAGGTTGAATGAGGCCTGAGGAGCTTTAGGGCATGTTACAGTCATGGTGACTGGAAAATTTTCAGCTGGGGAGCAGAAATACATGCATGGGATTGGCCACCCGTAACTATCCCAGAAAATCACAGTTTCTTGCTTTTCCTATGCTGCTTCTTTGCTGGTAATATAGAATCATGACAAAGCAGTTGTTCCCCTTCAACTGCATTTTGCCTTATTAAAGATTTCCTTTGTCTCCTAGGTTATTTAAATTCCATTTTGGGGAAAAAAAAGAACCACAGCATGACATTGTTCATCACTATCCTGTCATCTCTGACTGTATGCTTCTTGCAGGAGCATGCCCTAAACTCAGCTGATTTGCTCCACAGATTTGAATCCTGCCCTGGGGTGATACTAGCAATGTTGGAACTTCTTACTGCTGTATGGCTTCTCCTTGGAGTTGGGCTGTTGTTCTGCACAGCATAGCAGATGTCTGTAGAAGACTTGCAAGTTAGCAGAGGGAGTTTAGGCTCTGCCTCCCTGGAACTGGATTTCCAAACAACACTTAACCTGGTGCTCTTTTGTATTTTAGAGCAAGGGGTGATAAATCCAAGATGCTTTTCAGTTTGACTGTTAGCACTCTAGGAAGTGTGACGGGATGGGTTGCTGAGTACAGAAAAGGGATCAAGAAAAAGGATCATTGCTGTGGAAACCTCCAAAAGGGTTTGAGAAAAGACAGCAGTCCTTTAAAACACTGTAGGATAGCAATTAATTGCTTTTTATATATAATTGAGATACCTTTTGTTTCTTCCTCACTACAGAGATGTAGGTCCATAATGGATGGTATATCTGTTTTGCTGAAGCGGTGATGCTTACTTCATTGGGAACAGTTTTTTTTTATCTACAATGCTTAAAACTGGCTCATATAATAGAACTAACTGGCTATTGTTCTACATATGTACCTAAATGTGAAGAAGATTGACTATATGAGATATATATCTCATATATATATATGAGATATAATTCTTAGCTCAGTGGCCATATATATATATATAGGTCAAACTACACTGTGCACCTAAATAATATGTCAAAAAGAAACTGAAAAGTTCAAATAAATGGTCCATTTATTGCAAGATGATCAAAAGGCAGAATTGTGAAGCCTAACCTTTACAAAATCTCTGCTTCTTTTAATAGTTCTATATCTTGTATAAAGAAACCTTGGGATTTCCATTAATATATTTCATTAGAGGTTGTCTCTCTCGTTGGCTCTGATTCTTAAATAGGAAAGACATTATTTGCTTTTGTAGATGCACCTAAATGGATGTTTCCTGGAGTGCCTGCTATGGACTCAATCTGCCATACCTTTGAATTAAATTCTAACTAGATAACATATAAAGACAAGTGGTGTCTTGTAATACCTTCGGGTGTGAAGTTTCACAGTGCATATTTCTTTTTTTTTTTTTGGTCATACTGCTACCTTTTCAACAATCTCTTTACATCTTGTGAATATTTGCAGTAATTTTTGTTTAATTTTGGTACTTGTAAGGCTTTAAATTGTGTAATACAGTACTTTGCAGGGCTGTTACCATAAATATGCAGAAACATTTTCTCATCAATAAAGAAATCCACTGAGCACATGTGTTTGTATCTATATCTATATAGGAGTTTCCTAACTGTGGAAGCATTCCATGTATGTGCAGAGTAGAAAAGAACTGATCCAGACTCTTGAACTGTTGCTCTTGCGTGTTTTATTCTACAGCTGAACATGCTATTAAACCAATCCAGGCACACCAGGCAACAAGATTTGATGAGACCTATTGAACACAGAATTTTCACAATGGAATGGCAGAAATGTATGTAGCACAAGTATCTCTAACTGTTAAACTCTGAATAACTGTGTGGTCTCTGCTGCAACATTTGCACCTACATAATGTTACTGATAAAATCAGGAATATTAACTGGAATACAAAATAGATGTCTCTGCCTGAATCCAGTCTTGGCTTTAGCTTTCTTGAATGCTTTGGTGGCAGAATGTGGTTAATTGCCTCTCAGTTACAGAGTGTACGTTAATGCTCTACAGAGATGCTGGAGGTGTCTGCTGTCTCATGTATATGCCACAGTAGAGTCTCTTCACTGAGCTTGGTGTTAGTTGCAGAATGTTCTATCATTAAATAGAAAGAGTTGACAAAAATTCTTGCCTAACAGCTACAGTTGAAGAATCCTTTCTATGATGGTTTCTTCAAAATAGTAGGTGTGGGAGGGTAAAGGAGCCTATTTTTAGCACTTTTTTTTTTTTCCCTGTTATTATATCAGGGAGTTTTTGTTGTTGTGAAGTTCTGTAGATCACACATATGCATACACCCCAGGTTACTGGAAGATTGGAAGTTTTTGGTTAAAAATACATTGTTACATGTTTGAGCCAAATACAAGCATATGAAGAGTGGAATGCTGTGGTTCGGATGGGTATTACTGTTCATTTTCATAAGCTAGGTTTCTCACCTGGATGTGCTGCTGTGTCTGCAGACACCAAGGTGGCAGATGCAGCCTGAGCTGTGGTGGAATTGTGGGAGGAGGAGGAGTGTGAGATGGTTGAGGTTTGGCTCTGGTCAGGCCCCACAACCTGTGCTTCTGACTGGGAATCTTAGTGTTATCTAGATACACGTGGTTTCGAGTTTTGTTTCCTTGCAGATTTGTTTTCCTCTGAATAATGTTCTCTTTCCCTGGCCCTTGAAGATGCTGCAATTTTTCCCCTAGCAGTATTCATGTAAATTGCTTTGTAGGAAAGTCATTTTTAGAAGATTTTTCTTTTCTGATCTACAGCATAGGAAAGGCAAATTAACAAAAGAGGCTACATAGATCTAAAATAATGATAAAAAAAAAAACCAACAAAAACCCCAACCCAAGTCTTCAAGTTTATGATAAACTTTCTTTTAAAGAATCATGTAATGATTCTTCTGACTGTGCCACCTTTCTGTTTCTGGAAGTGTAGAACCCCAAAGCTTCCACATGCCTGATGACTATGTAGTTCTGTTAATGGTAACAATATTTTCTGTGCTGTAAGTGCCTGGATGAAGCTAATGCCATTTAAATGATTTCTTTTAGGCCACTGAACCTCCATTTGATGGTAATAACTTTTTGGTTGCTACAACCTAGTGCTGGATTCAGAGCAGTGACCTGTGGATGAAAGGCTCCACATCGCATTGCCTGTTCCCTGAGTTAGCCAGTCTTGGCCCATTTTTCTTCTCTCTGCAGGCAGCCTCGAGTCACTGACCGAAACAGGCAGCAGAGAAATCATTCAGTGGCTCATATTTCCACTTGGGTTCAGCCATCAGGATTACAACAGAAATAAGTGTGTCAAATGGAAAGGGTCTTTCTGCTTTTCTTAAATGTTCTCAATGATACAAATGTTACAAAAGTGCTATGCATTCCAATTAAACTTAAACAGTAGCTCTAGCAGGGAGCAACTGCTGTGCACTCACAGTATAAATCAGCTTTCCTACTGAGCTCCACAGCATAGTTATAAAAGGAAAATCTGTTTTGGCAACCTCCATAAAAAGCATATGTATTTTCTTACTGTCTATTTTCTGTAGCCCTTCTTATGTAGTTCTTACTTTGCATGGATACTGAATACCTATGACTCCATGTGGGGTCACAATCCTTTCAATTTCCAAGAATCAGTAGAAACAGTAGAGAACAGTAGAAACATGTCGTCATCTTTTGCAGGCAGATGACGGAGCAAGCTGTCCTTATCAGCTTTGAGTTTTAGTTCTACTCGGATCCCCTGGGGGATGTTGTGCAGTTCATTCCTTCCTGCAAATAAGATTTCCCCCCCAGCCCCGTTTGGCTCTTCTGCTTTATGTGGAAAAAAATCTTTGAGCCAGAGATTTTTTAAGCTGCACCTATTACAGCAAGTCCTGAGCTGGATTCTAGTTACAGACTATTATGGAGCTGAACCAAATCGGGATCATTGTCACCATTTAAATTGTTTCTATCCAGGCTGTAACTGCATCTGAGCCCAAATAATCAGGTTTATTTCTGAGTAGAGAAAGATCCATTTTGAGTATCTGAGCATATAGAAATGTCTAGAAAGATAAGTGGAAGACCCACTACATACAAGCTGTGATTGAGGGTAGCCACAATATAAGACAAAAGATGTTCTTCACACTTAGCAGAGCCACCCAGTGCTGCTTTCTTCTGGGCAAACAACAACAAACTGCACTTCTCCATTGCTCAACTAGAAATACTTGCTTGACCCTTGTCTCCCTTGCCTTTTGCCTCTTGGTACTGTGCTGTGGGTGGAGTGACCTTAGCAAGGCACATTAAAAACTGCTACTGACCATTAGCACCATCCCAGCCCAAGGGCTCAGGCCCTCCTGTGTTCTCTATCCTGACCACACAGAGAACAGATTTTATTAAAGTTATTCTGGAAGCAGCACTGCATAAGGATTTACCCTGAAAGCCAAGTTCCCATTTGTTGGAGAGTAATATAACTTCATAGGTTTGAAAGCCTATAGTTCTCTGTGTTAAATGTAATAACTGAAATTTCATATCTGCAAGCCTAGTTGTTCCAGGCATAAAATGAAAACCAACTCAGTATTTACTCAGGCCATTTCTGTTGTTTGAATCACTTTATGGGTACATGAAAAAGTCTGATGAAATGAATTACTGATATAAAAACAGCAAGAGTAACATGCATTGCAGAGTTTTATATTGTATACAGGGAGTCTTGGGAGTTCAGCTTGACAAAAGAACCCCAACAAACAAAAAAACCCAAACCAAAAACCAACTTTCTTTTTTTCCCCCCATTTTTTTTAACTGCCTTCTTTATTTATTTACTAATTTATTTTTAACTCCATAGACTATGAAATTGAGATGAGGACAAAGAAAGATCTTAAAACCTAGTTTTCCTGACACAGAATAGGAAGGATTGTGAGCAGGATGCCCTGTGCATTTCAGAAAGTGGGTAGCAATCAATAATTATTAAATTTTTAAAGTATCTCATTTTACATAATACATCAGTGGGACAGTAATCTGCAGGACACGTATGCAGCTTTACAAATAGGAGTAAAAGTTGTGAAGTATCCATTAGCTACTCCTAACTGCCAGATTATTTCTCCTCAAGCACATGAGTATCATAAGAAATCCACAGTGTTGCCATGAAATGAGAGGAAGTTCCTCAAGTGCTACCACTGAAGAGAGGGGAATAGTAACACACTTTGAAAAATGGCCATCTAGTGTATGTTCTTTCACATATACTTGATTTATTAGCTTTGCAGATGGCTGTAGTGGGTGTAACTGAAGTAGTAAAGTCTCAGAAAAATTCTGCCTTCTCAAGAAACATAGAAAAATAAATGGACATCACTTCTTAAAGTATTTAAACTTTTTTAAAATTGAAGAATAAATATTACAAAATGTAACACTTCTATTTTCTGTTATATGTGAAGTAAGCAGCAATATTTTTGAATTAAGTTTGTATTTAGTGCATCTCCAGGTGATTTCTGCTAACTACATTCTTATTCAAATTTCACTTTCTCCTGATAAACCAAGCTGTTGTTTAAAAAAGGATAGATTTACATCTACCTTAAATAGAAGGAAAAGGTACCCAAAGATTTTATATTAATGTGATTAGCCAGTGATCCTTAACGTTGAATTCCTTTGTTGATAGGTAGCTATGAGTGTCTGTATTGTATTTTCTGGAAGTAAGAGGGAAAAGGGAACAAAGCCAACATGAGACAAAAATCTGAAAGCAAGGCAGCACTGGAGTATGATTAATGTTTAAAGGACAACTGTTGGGTAATGGTGTTGAGCTGATTATAAGCATGTCTAAGGAAGCAATTTTTCTCCTTATAGTACATCATTTTGGATTTGAAATGCAATTTGTTTTATTTTTCATTGATGTCTTATTAAACAGACTGCCTTTTTGAAAGGAAGAAATACTTGAAAAAATGTTTTAGAGTTAGCTTATTGAAATATGTTTAAATACTGCTGAAACATTTTTATTTTTAAATAGAAGTGTATGAATGTTTAATCAAAAAACCAAAGCCACATTTTAGATGTAAATTTCCAAAGTAAACTCTTTGACAAAAAAGTCTTCAAAACCAGCTGTTCCTGTCTTTCAGACAGGCTGATAGTCATCCTTGAATAGATTTAGGGATTTCCCAGCAATTTTTCTGGAGTTTAATACAGAGTCCTTTCCAGACACAATCTTTTGATTGTGTTGATTTGATGAAGCCATTCTCTACAGACCTTATTGCTCAAGAGGAAACCTGGGGACAGTGGAAACATTGCAGGGCTGGAAAACAATGGCTGAGTTACTTTTTGTTCCCAAACTAAAATAAGTTAATCAATTCTAGAGCTTGACAGAGTTTCTAAAGCTTCAGCTATTCTGTTTAAGGCTTAGTATTTTATTACAGTTTTCTACTGTAGCATCTCCACAAATCCTGTAAAATAGGACCAGTCAGCTTACAAGTAGAGTGTCAGTGCAGTTTCATGGATGCTTGTCTGTATGGCAGGAGGTCACAATGCAGTGGAATCAAAAGACACACCCAAGCTGGGTTCCTGTTTCATTTGAAGTGAAACATCCTGCTGCTCTTAAAATTGCTCAATACATTCTCAAAAAGCAGAGGTGATGAGACAAAGATGCTTATGTCTTTGAGAATTAAAACACTAATTAACTGCAGGTTTTTGATCACAGGCCATATATTGTTCTCGACACTTTTATTGTGTCCATTATTAATAGGAAAGAAAACATGTTTTAGCTGTATTAAATTATTTTATTAAATATTATTAAATATTAAATATTATTATTAAATTATTTTTGATACACTTACTGCATCTGTTCCAGTTATGAATTGAAATGTACTGGATATAAAAATGGGATGAAACCCCTTTTGTAAAAGTAATGTTAATTAATCCAATTTAACACAAGATTTTCTTAGGGATTATATAGCATTCTTTTTAACAATTTGAGTAATAACACTTTGTTTTGCTTAAAGTATGATTATTGCTGTGCCTTATCTTTCCTTTAAACTGCTTCAGCTGATTGCAAATACATTGTGCTATAGGCACCACTTTCACACTAAAAAAAAATTATGAAAGGCTAATATATAGCTCAGTGTCTAACATTGCAATAAATGAAAATGTCAGCACTAGCTGCTCAGTTTCATTACTTAGCCTGATCACCTACACCCAGTGAAGGGTCTCCCAGGCTGTCAGGATTTACTGACACTGCTGACTTGTGGCATTCAGATCTTTGTGTGTTGAATCACCAAAGTCTGAATGACATCAGTAGTGGTGATATTTATCATTACTGAATGCTAAATCGTGAGTTACTTTTCATAGCTCTAACAGTATGTTTTCTATAAACACACTTTATCTATAAAACAAGTTTATCTATAAATTGAGTCCATAGTAGAGACTTCAGAACAAATAAAAGGTTTCCTTAACCTTGTGTGCATGTGCTTCTAGTTACTATTCATGGTGTAAAATAGTTTTGTGTAAGATTTATCTTTTAGTGCCTTTCCTTGCGCATATTCAACACAGTAGTGTAAACTGCATGAGATCAGCGTGCAATCATTGCTGAGAGGCTGGCTGCTGCTCACCTGCTCTGACTTGTAGTAGATTTTTAGACAGAGCAATTTAGATATGAACTTCAACTGATATTTTCGATTGAATTCTTAAGAACTCGAGTCCAGAGATGATATGTGACCCCCTGTTGGATAGGACTCTACCCAGGCAAATTCACTGTATAATAAGGAAGTGCAGATTCAGCTAGCCATTGAAGTTAGTAACTTCCTATCCACTCTAGTTTTCTACTATTTCTTTTGTAAGAGTTTGGGTTCTGTAGGGCTGTGCCAATGCCATCTACGCATCAGTGTGTTGGGCTGCATAAAGTCTAAATGGCCAGAAGATAAAAAACAGGTAGGACTTTCTGTGCAATTGCTGTACATAGTGCTTATTGTTGAGAGTACAGAGTCTTGGGGTTTGTATATTGAGACAGTTCTTGAAGACATTCTTTATTTAAAAAAAATCCCACCCTTTACATCTCCTTAGTTTTGATAAGTGTAAAATGGTATTTCTGCTCTGTCTTACTAAGTTACTCCCTTAAAGAATTTTTCCACAGTTTTGACATTCAGTCATTTAGAATTCTCCTATTTATCATGGCTCTGTAACCATTGATGTCTATTAACATGTAGTCCCTGCAAGACAAAGTTAGTGTATTAGATATCAAAAAAAAGTTGCTTTCTATGAACTATCTATTAAAAGGGTAGATTTTATTTTTCCTCTGATTATAGCTTGCTAGTATTTAGAAACCACTCATAATAAGTTGACATGCTCCAGTTTTGGAGTCAACAAGATATTTAAAGACTCGTATTTAACTCAAAGTTTCAGAAGAGAACCTTTTAAAAAGGGCTGTGTTTTTCAAGTGCAATGCCAAACCATTTATTATGGCAGTTGCATGAGCTGGGAATTACTGGGGGTACTAAATTCCAGTAATTAGAAGGTAGTGCATGACAGTAGCCAGCAGCACCAAATGGCAGCTGTCCTCCCCCTTGGGCCTGGCCATTGTTAATCCTCCCTGGGGGTGCAGGAGCCCAGGCAGCACTTCCTTCAGTAACCACAGCCCGTGGTGCTGAGCAGGGCTCAGGGCAGCACTCATCATGGCAGTGCCAGCCACCTGCCAGGCAGGAGAGAGGGTACCAGGGCCGAGGGTGAGCGGGAAGGGCCCTGGGGATGCAGGGCAGAAGCAAAACTGATCTCTAAATAATTCCTGTTACGGATACTGCTGCCAGATCTCTAGATTCATGTGGACGTGGCGGTGTCAAACGCAGACGTGTTCCTTCTTGAGACTGTCATTTCTTTGGCACTGACAGAAGACCAGCAAGCATTTCAACGATGGCTGTAGGGCACTGAAGGAAACCCAATATATGTTTTTAAAACATTATTATCTCACTAGAGAGAATTTTTCGTTTACATAAACAGTAGGTGACAAATTCAGTAGCTGAATTTCACCAGTGAAGAGACAGCTCATGTAAATTTCTGTTGTGTAACTGTTTCCACGTTTATATGGAAAAATAAAGCATACATATATATTATGTACACATTATTTCACTGTACATTGGGCATGGATTTTGTGCTTTTGCTTCTTGTCAAAACTGTGTCAACTCTTCCTACTTATTTGACCAGGAGAGAATAAGCAGCATCCTGACATTATTAGACAAACATCATTTGGATTTTAATGACAAATGCAGATTTTAAGTTCAGCAGTAGAAATACCAGTGTTGGGTTATCTAAAAACCAACACTACTTTGCAAGTCTGCTCACACATCTGAAATGATGTAATTTCAGCAGGATGGATTAATTGTCAAAACTTTGGAAGTATATGAAAATGTAATTTATCATAGATTTTTTTCAGTTCTGTATATATTGTCAGCAGAAATTTTTGAGTGTGTTATGAATAATTTGCCAACATTCACATCTGTAGGCAGTAAAGAGAATTAAGATTTTATGTCATGATACTTCCTTTTGTATAGCGATCTGACCTACTTGGCCACCTTCAGTTGCATGCTAGTCTTGTTCTGGCTTTAAGAGTAGAGATAAGAACATTGTTTTTCTTTATCCACTGTATTCGGTCTGAGCCTTCCTCTTAATATATCCCTCAACTGTCCTATTTCTCACGCTTTGAAAATAAGGTGGTTGTGGCTTCCCAACCACACTCTAGCAATCTGCAAATAAAAAGACACTGCTCTGTTAATATTGAAAAAAAATCTTCCTTTTCAAAAAAACAGAAGAAATTGTCTAGCTGGGATTAACCAAGGACAGGAAGTGAAGCATCTGTTTGTTTTATTAAGTCTGGTGAATTTTTATAATGAGTCCTTTAAAATAAGTGATATCGAAGCTTTTCTAATTCCAGACTTTATATGAATTAGTAGTTACATATTTCAGCTGTAAAGACAAAAGTAACCTTTCTATCATTTAATTTAGCAATATTAGTAAACTGTCTTAGAAGAATGTGAAATGTTATTTAAATAATAAAAAAAACTCCTCTTTGAACAGCAAGGTTTTTTTAATTGCCTTAATCAAAGGCCAAACACATTTCCCTGCTTGCTTTAGATAGATCCTCTTAATGACAGGTTTTTCCTTAATGAGGAGGAGAACAAAGGGAACGACTCTAAGGTGTGTCAGTGTGACTTCAGTATGAAAAAAGTTCTGATATTTGACAGTGCCCACTAGGAAAACAGGAAAACTGGAAGTGCCTTAATTAGTGTATAAGTATTAATTGCTAGTTTGTATTTTAAAATACTTTTTTTTTTTTATAGTGGCATTTGAATATATTTTAAATGGCAAAAAAACCAGAAGAAATCTTATGCTGTAGGTCACAATATATTAATTCACACTTTTTGATAAATAATATGTAATATCTTTTTAAATTGGGGATTCTTCTTGAATTTACTTTTATATGAATTTTGTGATTAATAAATAGTTCAGAGTTGTTACACAATTCCGGTAGTTTTGGGAGATGTATTGTTCTAGTACTCAAATCTGCACTTTGAGAAGGGGAGACCTCTAACAAATTGGTTAATAAAAGGTAGTTATTGTTTCTTAAATTCATGTGATTAACTGATGTGTAATCCTACTTAATAGGAAAGGAGAAGATAATTCCATACTTAATGGTGATCAGATTTTCTACAAGTGACTAAACCTCAAAAAGATGTTCTATGCCTGGCCCTTTGTAGAGAGCATTGGAGGTTTTAATGAGAATTTTGGTATTAATGGCATCTAAGCAATAATTCGGGTAAAATACAAAATGTTATGGGAGCAACTGAAATTTGTTTTTAATATTGGATTTCAAGCATGTTTATTGTGTCTCCTTTTTTTATGGAATTCTATTTCCTTTCAGAAATTGTGGGGTTCTGTAGGACTTAAAGGAGGAAATAATTACACTACTAGGAAAATTTTAGATGCCCTTCCAGTGGGATAAGAGCAGCATAGTTACACTGCAGTCATGTCTCTCAGGCCTTTGTGAGGAGCTGCACCACTGCCAGAGCTGGTTCCTGAGTGCTGGTGGGCATCCTGGGGTTGAGCCATTGCAGGAATCTCTGCCTGTGTCTGCAGATAGCCAGGAAGGGTAACAGAGTAACTCTGGGAGGTGCAACAGGCTTTACCAGCTTAATACCACTGTTGTAGCTTTCCCCTGAATTCCCTGTAGCCTAAGAGTATGCAGATGTTGGACCTGACAAGGAAGGGCACCAAGGTGGAGCTGGAATGGGGCAGCAAGAGTAACTGGAGGTGACAGAACCTTAGCTGCTCTGCAGCAACAATTCAGAAATAGGTACCCTGCCCTGGAGATGGGGCCCTGATGTTTTCAGACAGGAGGGAACATAGAAAAACACTCTTAATAGTACAATTTAACAGAATAGCAAAAAGCTTTCACTTACAGCTACAGGCTATTCAAAGAACAATTATACTTTAACAATAATTATTGTATGTGCTTATTAAGACCAATAATTGCTTGATATCAGTGTAATTGGAGAGGAAATGGCCACCAGGTTTTGAATGGCAGCAATTCTGTTGTTTGGCTTTCTTTTGCCAACCAAGATCTATGAATCACAAGAGCACATGGGTACAATCATGGCTATTATCTGAAATGTGAGACACCGGCCTGGGGAACATCTCCCTCCAGTCCACCCCTCCAGTGGTGTCTGCTGGGAAGATTACTGTGCAGAAACAGTTCTGTAAGATTTTTCCTTCCTTCTGCTGCCTTTTCTTTTGGAAGCACCTGGTGCTAGAACGGAGTGTGTAACTGGACTCATTATTAAAACAGATTATAATTTCCATGTCATTTTTTCTATTCCCCACTCCCCCTTCCCACTGTTTGATAATAATCTAGTCTCATAATGAAATTCATGAGTCTGCAAGAAGAAAGGAGCTCTTGGAAGTGAACAGGAGCTTGTCAGATGGTATAGATTTGCATATTAATTAAGGTGATGTTATTAATATTACAAAAGCATAGTAATATCCACATGCCACTGAAATGGGGAGTGATAGATTACAATTGCACTCCAGAAAACACATGAAAGAATTCGCACAACATAAGTGCATCTTGCAGCTGCTGAAGACTGAAGTAAACCCAGTTTTTCTAAATGAATGATTTTGATTTGTGTGTCATTTCAAGAAGGTTAATAAATGTAGACTTGCAATATGTTATATACTTTACAGGAAAAAACTCAAATCTTCATCTTTGAAGCTATGAAGGCTGATTAAAAAAAAAAGTACTGTGGGTTGAAGTTCTTAAGACTGTGTCATTCAAGGCTTTGCATGACAGCGATGCCTGTGCAGGGGCACATGATTCTCTCAGAGCAAGGTGGTGGTGGTTTTACATCTACTTTGCCTAAACAGGCAGGAGTCCTAAAGTTGAGGACGGCAGACACCCTTTCTTCCAGTAGATTTTCAATTGCAATATGGAACAGCATATTATCTGCTGTAATTCAGCAAATTGAAAGTGCATGTTTGTGAGGAAGATGAGGAGGGTCAAGTTCTTGCAACATTTAGCTGCTATGAGTTGCTTGTTCTGTAACTCCAACGACACAAGGAATTAATTCAGTGTGAGAGAAGTCTCTGCCAGTCAACAGGAGAGTTATAAAAAAGCTTGAGTGTATCGTTGCATGGGTGTGATTGAAGGTGGTGATGTGTTTGGGGTGATTTCAGTGACTTGGGGATCATGACAGACTTGAGTGAAATTTAGTGTTTGTCAGTGTTTGTAAGCCTAACAAAACAATTTGTACTTTTCTGTTACACTGTGTAACTTACCAGGGTCATTTTGCCCAAGTTAAAGTAGTTCAAGCCTTAAATCTAAGTCAAGAGTAATGCTTTGACAGTGAAGCTTGATAAGGACAAATTGCACCCTGCAGAGAGTCAGATTGGAGCAGTTTTGACAGTGTGGGAGCAGGACATGGCAGTGTGTGCCCAGGAGGTCTGCAGAGCACGGGTGCTAAAGAGCCCAGCTTTGCAGGTTTGCTGCTCTAAAGGGTTTGTACTTATTGGTGATGTTTCTGAAGGAAAGGTGAGATACAGGCAGCAGTTCTGTGCTCTGCTGCTGGACAGCCTCTTGCAGAGCTGTAAAATGGAAAACAGGAGCCACAAAGGGGAGGTGGCAGATGCTGAAGGTCATCAGAGGACTCTGCACAGCCTGGGGGGAGCATCCTAGCTCACAGCCAGGTTTCCCTGGACTCTGTGCAGGGAACGAGGATGGTTCCATTGTGCAAATCTTCCTGTAAAGAGGTCCATGGATTCATGTTCAAATACTTTTAAGTGTCTGTTTATAAAATGTTCTTAGGCAGATAGTTATTTCACATTGAATTTTAAATAGAGTTTAGTGTGTTTCAAATTAGAAACATCCTAATTCTTTTTAGGGATTGTGAAATAAGTTTTCTGATAATACTGTCCTATGTTTAGTTGCCTCCATAAGAGCTTTAAAGGTTTCCTGTGTCCCTTTCCCTTTTCTCAGTATAAAAAAAGGTTTTCCCTTCATTGTTAATGTGGATTAATAAATCAGCATTAAATAAAACAAGTGGGAAAGTGACAGTTCTGACAGCACAAATTGTATTCATTTGTGATGTCTTCTTTTAGAGGTGTCAATGAGTGAGTAACAGTTCCTTGTTGTGCTGCTTTATCTGATATAAACATTTCGAATTTGAGAAAAGTAATAGGGCATGGTAGCCTGGAAGGAAAAGACAGCTTGTTTAGTCTCTCCACTTCAACACAGGAGTCTTAGTGGCTGTTCTGTGGTGTCTGCCCCATCAGACTGCAAGATGGATGATGGTACTTGCAGGATGAGCTGCACACAGCAGCCACTGGGATATGTACTTCCTGATGAACAGCTGCCATTAGAAATGATGGGGAGTTCTTAGCAGGATCTCTGTCATACTGACCAACTCTGCTCTCTTTGGATGCAAGGGTTGTGTGTCTCAACCCTCTTCCTTTGGCTCTTCTCTTCCCTCAGGCTCTCTTTCTGTTTTTCTTTCACCACAGTTTTTCATAAGGGTCTTTGTGATAAGAGGAACCCCTCATGAGGTCAAAACCTGCATGTTCAACTTCTGTGTATCTGAGCACAGCTGACAGCATCTTTCCTAACCCAGAACTTACTGTGGAAGCCAGACTGATGTGATCCCACGTGCTGGAAGTGAGGAATTATTTCTTATCCTATTCTAAGGCAATTGGGCAGCTCAGGTAGATATTGCAGAAAGTCTGTGTTAACTCCTTGTTTTCAAGGCACAAAGCTACAGGTCAAAGAACTGAGACTAGACCAGTGACCTGGTGGCAAAGGGACCAATCTGTGTGAAAATGTCATTGTGAGATTGAGATTGATTTGTAATTGGTGCTTCTCTCTTAAACGGTGCCAATCATTTCATGGGGAGCAAATTCAGATAAATGTTCACCTTCCTCTGAGCAGCACTTGAACTCTGGTTCTTCCAGCTTTGTCATAAAACACTTTCAATTGCCACATAGTCTTGACTATAAGCTATAAGCCACTGTACTTCAATTTCTGACTTCTGCTTATGAAAAAAAAGGTTTGCTTATGAAAAAAATAAGTTTGAGTTTTGACTGAGACTGTAGTCCTCTCTTTGCCTTCCTCAACAGTGATAATGATCCAGTGCCTATTTGCCAGTATATGCATTAGTGGCCTTTAGACAAAGCACAGCAAGAGCCTGGTATTGAAAAGTACAATAATTGCACGACAGCATCACTTAATGGAGATCTTGGTAGAAGTGGAGGCAGAAGAGCTCTCTTACAGCTTTTACTGTGTTCAATAAGACTTATTTTAAACTTTTTCTAAGGAAGTAGCGATTGTTTGGCAAAAGTTGGTTTGATTTTTTTGTTGGTTTGTTTTTTGTTTGTTTTTATTTATTCAGTGTAGCACAGTGACAAGTCATACATGGGGCACTGGGGTGTTTACCAAAACCATCATTCTCTGTCCTTCCCCAGCCTTCCCCACTTCAGGTATGTTAACAGCAGTCTGTGCTGTTTCTGGGGATCTGGTGTTGGGCTGAAGTGTTGATCCAGGACATTCAGATACTGGGGTCAGTCTTGCTTGTGGTTTATGTAGCTTTATAACATCACTGGGATTTTGGTGGTACTGGGACTGAAGCTTCTTCTACTTTCTTCCCCTGAAATAATATTATGGAAATACTGCTTTCTGCAACTGAAATTAATCCATTATCTGTGACAGAACTGGTTTATAAAAAACTTTACTGGGGTCAGAAGCACTTCACTTCTTCTGAACAGACAAGTCAATAGAATGCAATTTTCAATTCTCTTGAACTCATGTGTAGCTCTGAATGAATCCACAGCAGTAGTGCAGTAGTAGCCTCGATTCACTGCTCATCCAAGAGGCACATGACTTTGGCCAGATTGGGGCTATTTCTTCATCCACATGGAGCATCATCTACTTGGAAATAATGGACATGTCCCACTAACAGTGAATTCTGATTTTTCTCTGATGAGCGAGGCTGCTTTGCAAGACTCAGAGATGGTTATTTCTGATAGAGACAATGAAAAAAGTCTCCTAGAAATATCTGCTTATTCATAGTCTTTGTGCTAATCTCATGAAGGTGTGATAGGCTAGGGTAACCTGATTTAACTTTGAAGCCTGCTCTGCTTTGAGTAGGAGGTTGCACTGGAGACCTCTAGAGGTCCCTACAAGCAGAATTTTTCTGTGATTCTATGACACCCTTGCAGTTTAGCATGTCATCATATTTCTGTTACATTCCTATTTTGTACTGTTTAATGCTACCTTTCACAGTTCCACAGTAAAACACTTTTCCTTCCTTTGGAAACATTACAGTCTTTGTTGCACTTTAAATGGTTCCCAAAAGAATTAAGAGATTTTGTGAATTATATTTAACAGCAGTTCTGAGCAGAGCTGCAAGACGTGGCTGGGCTTAAGGAGTTGGTGGGTGTAGGTAGGAATAAGTGAACACAGGAGAGTATTCTAAGGAAAATGTGAGTTGAATCCTAGTATTTAAGAGCTTTTTACTCATTTCATTGTGATCATGATTTAAATTACCTGTCTGCTGTTTCTTTTCTGCGAGAATTTTGCCTATATGGTGCCTAAAACCATGTTCTGCAGAGCCAAAATTCTGCTATTTGAGGTTCAATTGATTTCCCCTTCAGTTTAAAGGGAAAGCTCCAGGACACCAAACATCAATACTGTGACATTGCAGATGCTGGGCAGGTGATGTTAAATGCATTGCACGTTTGGATCTTTACCTGTGGCTTTCCCTTTGCTCAGATGCCTTTTGCAATTTCTGAATTCTTTTTCCCATCACAGCCACATTCCCCTTTTAGTTCTTTTCCTTTAAAGAGGGCTTTATACAATAAAAAAAAAAATAATCAAAGGGTTTCTGTACTCAGTATTCTGTATCATTATTGTGTGTCTGTTTTAAGTCTGTCTTGCTTCCTAAAACAATTACCTCATCATTTCAGATCTGCTTGTATATTAGTAGCTAATCAGCTGTGTACCCTCTGGTCTTCATGCCTTTTGTTCATGCAGTCCCTAACCCTTTTATCAGAGCCTCCCCTAGTTTCTTCACAACTTCCTTTTTGTATCGTTCTGTCCTCTTTCACCTCTCTGTGCTATGCATATTTCAGTCCAGATTCTCTTTATCTAATTAATTTTGTTCTATTTCCTCTGCCATTTGAAGAAGCTTCCCTGACAAAACTGTTCCCAGCCTGGCATTCCCTTTTCTGAAGCTTTTCAGTAGCAGTGCCTGGGCCCCATCAGCCCCAGGAGTCAGCGGCGCAACATGACGGGCGGCAGTGCTGCAGACACTGGCCCCACATGAGCTGCAGTGGTGCTGCCTTGTGCCAGCTTGAAAGAAGCTTTTTTAGGCACACAGAATTGATCTGAATTGATGGTGTTGTGTAACTTTGTCATGCTGCATGCATATTTTTTGCCATGAATGTAACCCTTTTTTTACTTAGGAAATAATCCTTATCCATCTTGTGGTTAAGGCTGTGTGGTTTAGTGTCAGTTTAAACAGGGTAATTACCAAGGCGATACATGTCCCTCCCTTAATGGAACAGATTTCTAAACGGGCTCAAAGGAAATTAAGGCTTTACTTACTGGAAAGAAATGGCCAAGTAGCATATCACAGTCAGTACAGAGATATATGTATTTTTAATTAATGTTCAACCCATGAAAGAATAATGTGTTTTCTTTTCATGTGAAGTTAAAACCACACAAAAAAAACCCCCACCCATTTTGATCCTGTATTCTCTGCCATCTGGATTATTGGATTTCATGTATGTATATTAGCAGTCAAAATGTTAAATTAACTTTCTTAAAGTGCTGAAACAACACTGTGAAACACATGCCCTCATCTCCTGAGATCTGCAAAGTAACTGTACAGCTTTATTTCTTGAGTGTGAAGGGTTCAAAGAACTGACTAGGAATCTCTCAGCTGTGCTGGGAGAAGGAAATACTTGGCTACTAATAATGGGGCAAACTGAACTCCATGCCAAAACTTCCGTTGGCCTCTAAGGACCAAGGTTCAGCTTTTAATAGTGGATTTGTAGGGTCTGATTTTTGTATGAACAGTCACTGTCTGGTTATTGTGTGCCATATATTGTGAGGGGGGGAAATAGGAGAGTTAGATGTCTTGCTAACAGATTTGTTCATGCCTTCACATATTAAGGTGTATGGCTGGATTTTATACTTCCCTTTGATAGCCCTTCTTGAGAATTCCTTCTTAGCAAACATAGGCTGTGACTTGGTTCCACAACATCAATGTATAGCTGAAAAGATGTGACACTTGAACTACCTACTAACCTTGCTGAGACTCAAAGCTGTGGTTCCAGAGGGTCTGTGAGCAACACCACATCAAGGCTTAAAATGTGGAGACCACTTGGAGATTGTAATTACTCAACTAATTTGAGGTTCCGTTCTCATTAGAACTTTTAATTCTAACTGCTGTAGTAATTTTTCAGGTAGGAAGTTTTATCAGTAGTAGAATTCTAGATCTTTTAAGCACAAGTCTGTGAAATACAACTGTAAGTTTAAAATTTATTTACTTCCTGTTTCCAAGTTGGTTCTTGATTCTCTACAAAAACTCTACGTGCTGCCTTCTGGCAGTTTTTGAAAGGATTTTTTTCATAGCAATTACTCATGCACTGTTTTCATTAAAAGTGTGTTGGTTTGTTTATGTTGTTTGTTGGCTTGTGTTTTTCCTACGAATAGCTAGAAAGAATTAAATTAAGGCATTTTTTTCTCTGTGTGTAAATGGCTTGCATGCATTGTGATGCTTAAGGTTCTGAGCAAGTATATTTGGTTTTGTGTGTCAGGATAGAAAACACAGCAGGATTTTAATGTGATCATAATTTCATATAGTGTTTAGCAACAGGAACAAAATTAAAGAATATTCAATATTTAGAGTGGTGAAAAATTGGAAAGGTGAAGAAATAGTGTAGGGTATATTGGAGCATAGTTTAAGAGAACACTTGGTAAAGTATTCCTCATTTATTGGTGGAATATCAAAACAGTTCACATGCAGTGTACCTGCTTGAGACAGTATCAGCTTTTCTTTGAATATGAGGCAACATGAAAATGTTAGGAATCTTAGAAAAATAAAAAAGGGAATATGATTTGAATGAACTCAATATGGGCTTCCTTAGTTTACAGAGCAATATACTTCAGCACATGGCTAGGCAGACTGTTTTGTACTAGGAATGTTTTCCATAGTGCCTGTGACTACAGATAGCTCAGGTGTGATGAGATGCCTTTGCCCATCCATCTCCTGAAGGCAGGTTTCCTCTGAAGCGAGCTGTGCATGCTGAGTTAGAAACTAATTTAAAATCCTGACTTGACCAGTTCAGATACGTGCTAAGGAATAATGAAATGATTTTAGTACAGGCCGATTGGCCTTCCTGAACCCTAGGGAATGATGCCCTTCTCTTCCTGGCAGGATCCTGGCATCCAGTTTTTAAAAGGCACATACAAAAATGTGCTTTGAAGTCAGTATCTAAATGACTCCTTGTCCTAGTAATTTGTTTGACTTGCACCTTTTTGAAGGCGAAGGAAGAAGGCTGCTTTCTTTTTGGTTTGGATGGAACACAACTTATAATATTGCTATGCTATTAAAGATAGTAGGAGAAGGATGTAATATTAAATGAGAAGGGTGTGATGGGCCAATTTGGAGGCAGAGGCTAGTGTGTCAGTCAGCTGTGGCACAAAAAAAGAGGGCTAAGAGGAAAAACTGAAAGCTAAATACAAAAGAACTCTCCTGTGCTCTACACAACAATTAGATCAAAGACTACAATAAGCATGAGATTGATGAAATTTCAAGCTGGCAGTGTCTCCTATTTGGGTAATGAGGTGTCACTAAAGTAGAGATCACAAAATGTAGCTACAAAAGAAAGAAGCCTGCCAGGCATTGTTAAACCTGTACTTTTGACTGCAGTCTGAAGATTTTCCTGAATCCTTTATGCAATGAGAATTTTAAACAATGTGATTAACCTTAACTCTGCCACTAATGTAACACTGGTTTTGAAATGTGCTGTGCTGCTCTGTTAATGCATTATTTGTAATCGATTAGTGTATGTAATAGTAGGCAAAAAGACACACTTCAGTGAACTGGGTACCACTTGCACATGCACACAGAGGCACAACAACCTCTTGCTAGAGGAGCATTCTTAATTTACAGCAGACAAAGCCATGAGTGAATAGATTCAGATTTTAGTTCTCACCTGTTATACAAAAGTTTAAGATCATGAATTGAATAGTTCACAATTCAAACTTTTATGAATAATTTAAGCATCAGTAGTACTACCATATTATACATAATCAAGACTATAACTCTACACAGTTTAATCAAATGGGCCATATATTAATTCTGCTGAAGTTAATGAGAGCTTTTCTACTGATTAAATTTGAATCAGCATTGAATGCAAATATTGCTTTAATTTTGTGACAACTTCTGTTTAAATAATCAGAATGCTTTTATGCCTGCTTCCATTGAATAAATGTCTGAGCCATCCTGGGTCAGCAAGAATCTTACCTACTTTATTTCATTCTGGCTATTTGCTGGAAGTTACTACAGTTACTACTAAATGTACTTGTGTTTTTCCTTCTATGTGTTTGCCCTGATGCTAACAATATGATAAGCCCTGGAAAGATGCTGATGTGCTCTCCTATTGCACACCACTGTTTGAGAAATCTCAGTGTCTTTAAAGAAGGGGATTCTCTCCAAACTGCATAGTTTGAAACCTGAGGCATAAAGATATGGGGTTTACACAAAATCACCATTTCACAACTATGCTCAGCCAGGGAGGGAATGTGACAGTCCTGTCTCTGGCTTCTGCAATATACATCCTAAGCAATCATACACCAATCTTCTTTTACCATTTTATTGCTACAATTCCACTTGTTATTCATTATTCCTCAAATGTTTGAGAAACTTGGGTCTTAATTCTTACTCTATAAATAAATATACTGGTTCTTACTGGATTGAATTATTTTCCTAGAAACAGATCTCAGGATTTGGTGAAAGGCTGTGATTTTTATTTTGCATGGTCTCTGCAGCAGGGTGTTAGGACTTTGTGGAGCTGCACAATGTTGCCAACTGAAGTGTGAGAAAGAGACACGAGACTGTGAAAGTTATGCAAGTTGTGAAGTAGAGTGTTTTGTTCTGCAAAACAGGTGACTGTTGGAAGGAAAAGTGATCAAGGAGTTTGCCCAATGTTTTCTAACGTCTTATCTGACAGTAAATATTATTCAGGCAAAATACTGAATCTCCTTATTTTTATCAGCCAAATTTTGGCACCTAGAGATTGAACTATTTTTGAAAATATCCTTAATTACTCACTGATTAAGTGATGACTGGTTTATCTGAAGTGTTGCCCTTAACATTAATCTTTGTATGTCTGTGTGATGAGTGGAAATTTTTTTGGCTGATGTTATTTTTCAGCCATTTTTGGTATATTTGTCTCTAGAATTGCTATGCGTTTGCTTTTTAAAATTAATAATAAAAATTATGCCTAATTTGCAACAATGCCACAGATTTATATCAAATTCAGGTTCATATGTACAAATTTGTGAAATTTGATCCTTTTGTACTTTCAAGTATATAGTTATGGCCTATTTGTCTTACAACAGTTTTATCAAGAACATGGTCACTTTTTCTTTGTAATCTTTTTTTTTTCTCTTTTTTTTTGCCTACTTCCATATTTTAGGAGAATTAAAGTAATGATGATAGAGTTATTTTAATTGTCTCCAGACAGGTGTTTAAAATGTCTCATGAAGGCTGTACCCAAGTGCCTGTTTGAAACAACTAATCAGTGACAAATCAGGCAGGGAGGGTAGAGGCAAACCCAAATCACAGACATCACTTTTCTTGTACATTAAGGTGTCTATGAAGCAAATATTAACATCCTTTATTACCTAGTTGTGGAATGTTTTTGTAACTAGAAAAAGCTGTACTTCATATCAAACCTGTAAAGAGGAAGCACAAAGCTCCCTAATATTAATGATCTTTAACATACAGCTGGAAATAAATAATCTACGTCAGTATACTAACTGTTCATGTTCATTCTAAATAATGTCTTGACTATTTTGAGCTCTTGAAACACATTGCATTTATATTTACATTTTGATGAAGAAGAATGGTTTTGCTGCTGAAGTTCATTTACCATTGATTGTGCAAGATCCTTTTGCACAGTCTTTATCTGCTAGCTGACAATCTGAATTAACTGATTTAAATGGTTTTCTGCTTTCACTTACCCTTGGGTATCCTTACAATAATTCAAAGTTACCTTGCATTTATCTTTCTGTTCCTCTTATACACAATCTACTAGTAAGTCTGTATGTACCAAATTTTCAACTGTATCTGTTTTATTATGCTCTGCTTTAAAAGATAAGTAAAATAGTGTTAGTCCAAACTGATGAAGTTTTCTTCAATTAATTGAGGTAAAAAAAACCACCACCACCACCAACAAAAAACCCCGTATCTTTAAAGAACAGATACATTCTCAGAAGTTAAATACTGTCTGTAAGGCTTTACATTCCTTGGCAGGTTTGTATGTTGTACACTTGTGAAAGAAATGTTTTTAAAAGTTTTGTGAGGTAAACAGTCTATTTTAGCCTGGAGAAACAATACCAGGACACAAATTATAATTAGCAAAGTCTGCCCAAACTGCTGCTTTGTGCCAATAACCTGAAAGGTGCAGAACTTGTGTTGACAGTTCAGTAAAGACAGTTGGGTTCTAAGGCATCTTGGGCAGTGCACTGCTAGATTTCAATCACTGCTCAAGATGCTGGATTGCTAAAACTGCTTTGAAGTTCTGTTGTGATCTTCTGTTGAGAGGCTGAGAATCAAAACTGCAGAAAAGTTAAGAAGTAAAAGGATAAAAGAAGCAAAACCTGAAAAAAAAAATATTCAGAGGCTTTGACTTGGTTATTTTTTTCAGGTTTTGCTTTACAAGACTCTTAAAATATAATCTTAAGTGTTCAAATAATTACTGAAATCAGTCTACCCATTCCAAAATGAAAGTGAAGAACTTGGAAGCTCAATTTTGGGGTGCTAATTTTGAATGTGTAGTCCTGATCTATAGATAGATGCTGGGAGATGCTGTATTTATAAAATGACTTGGGTGATCTCATGTTGCCCACAATTCTTAAAGCAAATATTTTGCTTATTCTGAAGGTGCTACGATTTCTTGTCTGAGCAAGTCCAATTAATTGGTGATTGTCCAATTAAAAGGTGATTTCTTGCCATTCAATGTGTCTTTTGGTATATTTTTTCCATCACAATTAGTCATTAATAATGGCAATCAGTTGATTGGAATTTATAGCGCTGGCAGTGTCAAAACTGTCTCCAAGACAAACGTCCCACCAATTCTAGTATGAGAACTCATAATACCTCTGAATGCTTTCCAAAGTAGCAAGATATAATGTGTTCACTCTACTGCAGTAAATAAAATAAATCGGGAGTAACAGTTAATGAAAATGTTAAGGTACATAACTATATGAGAAAAAAAAAAGAGGAGTATTTTTAGGTATATAAACTAATTATTGTAATTTCAGTTTCCCTATGCTGTCTCTTCTTCCTCACCAAGGTAATGATCTGTCTTATCACTGAAGTGCCTCTACTAAATCTTTTGAAATGTCAAAAGAGAACTAATATTTACATCAGAATAATAACTACAATTACTTACCCACTTTCCAATTCATTTAGAGTGAATTATTCTTTAGTACTATGAGAAATAGAGCATTATTGTAGTACTGGAATTAGTTTAATTAATCCTTTTTCACATACAGCAGGCTGATAAATGAAATCCAGCCTGTAATTAGGAGTGCTTTGAGTGATTGACAGTTTTATTTATTGCAAAGAGCAGTAGTCTCTTACCTTGGAGTTCATTCCAGTTTTGCAATTAATGATTTCAACCGGGGAGCAGATAACATTCTAGAAGGCCTTTCCAAACAATATTTTTAGGGACTTCTTGGCATCACCTATCAATTATTGCACACTTGTAACCCTCTAATTTGTAAAAATGACTGATAAAGAATGCCATGTGTAATACCAAAAGTAATGCTGGAAAGTTCATAGGAGCTGGAGAATATGATATATTTGTCTAGTAGAATTTCCCACAAGTTGATATCATATTTTCATCAGGAAGGAGAAAGGGTAATTGGATTTAAATGTCAAGATGTTCCTTCTGTTGGTTAGAAGTCACACATCTATTTTCTCAGCTACAGTTTTTGCTTGTGAATATGAAAACTGTACCCACTTGTCACTGAAGATGACAGTAAAGAATTCTCTAGGAGTGAGTTAAATGCTGAACCATAACCTCAGATTTGACACAAGCAGTGTAACACCACTGGTAGAGAGGAGAAATAAATTATTCCATTGCATTTGGAAGATGGTAGGTGAAATAGTGTTTTTACTAAGAGGCAACTCAGATGAAGCTAAGAAACAGTAATCCAGCAACAAGAAATTTCTAGTTGAGGATAATACAGATGTTGATGTCCAAGAAGTTAAGACAGTTGCCTACAGGAGGAAAACACTGGCAGATTTGTTTTCCTATCCCCTACATTTTATAGATATTTGGAAGCAAAAAGAATGAAACATCTTCAGCCTTACTTGGCTGCTGTTAGAGCTGGACTGAGAGATTGCTTTTGGGCTAAAGCCCATGGCATGGTGAGAAGAGACAGAAAACCACAGTACTAATGCAAAGAAGTTGGTTTTATGGGGCTTGCTCAGATTTTTGAAAACATAATCCCTGTGTTGCTCTTTCTAAGCATTTCTTTTAGCTGAGCACGGGCAAGATATTGATTCTTTTACCGGACTCTTTTCCTAGTGATTGCAGTGCAGGTATCTGTGCAGTTTTCCTGTTTCCCGCACACTTGACAGTTCAATCAAAAGAAGGTGGGAGAGTGTGAACACTGTCTGTGGCCAGGCTTGATTGTCAAGGCTCCTCATGGAGAATAGGAGAGTAGAAGTTTAGATGTTCCACTAATTTTCAGTGCAGCCAGTGCCTGGCAGGCACCTGGAGCGTTGCTCCCTTTCCTCCTCTCGCGTATTCTCCGGGTGCTGCAGTGCTGATGTACCAAACCTGCTCTGTCAGAAAGGCTAATTTCACAGTTACAAGCTTCTAAATAACTTCAGATTTCTGAGTTACTTAATGAAAGCAATTCATAAGAGACACTGGGGTTGGGAGCAAGAGCTATCAAATAACCTACTGTTGATACTGTTTATGATAGTGCTGTCTTATCCTTTTCCAGTGCCTTCCAGTTCCAGTGTCCATGGTAATGAGATACATTTGGCATCAATAAAATTCTGTAGGTGGACAGTAATAATCGGATGATAGATTACATGTGGCAGGGTAAATGTGGCAAAGACACAAGTGCAAATATCAATTCTTAGAAATAGCCCTGAATGAGCTTTCTTATCTATGTGTCATAAGCATGGTCTCTTTCAGACAATGGATAATCAGGAAAGTAGGTTTTAGTCTTTTTTTATCTAAGGATGAAAAACTACAATCTTTTTTTTTTTTTTTTTTTTTAAATACAGTTTTACCACTATGTATGGACTATAACAGCTGAATTAAAAAATAAGATTTTTAAAATTTTAGTATCACTGTGTATTATTGCTTTACAGTCCTATGTGTATCATTGCTCACTGAGCTGTTATTGAAATGCTTTTTTAATACCTACCCTGAATATTATTTTTGTTTGTACATTTGACTTTTGAGTTATTAGTTGGATAGGAGCTTCAGGATGTGGTGTTCTATTTTTTGTTTGGATTTTTATGGATTGTTTTTATTTTGTTTTGCTTTTTATGTGTATGAAGGCCAAGGAAATGCAACCTCTCATTTCCATCAGTTTGGATTGACTAGTGTACCTGGCAAGACTCCTTCTGTACGTCACCAGGTTGTTTAGTACCTTCTATATACTTAATTCAGTCCCTGAAGCTATTTTTCAAATTCCAGTGGCTATATGCAGACAATTGAAATTCCTGTTGTGCTGTGACTCATCACTGGCCCTATGCTGTCTGTTACTGGGATACCTGGGAGATGTGATGGGACTTAGAACTTCATTATTATTTCTGCAATATTCAGTTAAGAAGTAATATTAGGAGTTAAGGTCTTGAAGGACCAGACAGCTTAGATTGATTTAGGAACATTAAATGCTCATCTACTCATTAAATGCATCAGGAAATTCTGTGGATGCCCTTTTTCCATGAAGTTTCTTTTTCCAGTCAGAGCTGAGTGCCGTGCCCTGACGCGGCAGAGTGGGGCAGGGAGGAGCTGTATCCCCGTTGGCTGTCAGGGGTGAGTGCTCCCCCCCGTTGTGAGGGGAATTCAGTGATCATGGTATGATCTGACCAAAATAGAGGTTCCTATCTTACATGTTACCTTTCCTCTGCTGGAAACGTGCAGGGTAAGACTAGAGAGCCTGAAGCCTTTCTGCAGCCCTCAGTCCAGAGAGCTGGGTGGAACTGGAAGAGACAGAGGCACAACCCCACAGGCTGTGGGAAGGAGGAAGCTGAAGGTTTCAGTGGAACGAAGCAGTCACTATTTTTAAAGCTGCAGGGTCTTCCTCCCCCCCTCCCCTTTGTATCCTAACACATGCAGATTGCAAGGCCCGATGGGGAGGTCCGTGAGGTCATTCCCGCTGTTTTAATTTCATATGCTTATAGAGTCGTGTGGCAGGCTGAAATCTAGTATGTATAAGAAGTTTTTCTGGGTTTACAAATTTTAGGAACATCAGCTTTTGAGAGGATGAGGTACATCTACATCCATGATGCCTGACAGATGTCTCCTTAACCTGTGCCTGTAAGGAATACAGGGTTTCTGTAACATCTCTTAGCCGCCTGCTCCATTATAATTACCTTTTGATGTATAGAGTTTTTCCCAATCTAAGTCCTTTTTCACTGAAAATTAAGCCAATTATGTCTTGTCCTCTCCCCAGCAGACACAGAGAATAATTCATCAAACTACCTCTTAGTAACACCCTTTTACATTAAGATAGTTCGTCTCATGTCCTTTTCTGATCCTCTCTTTTCTACGTGGGGGGAAAAGAAAAAAAGCAGAATCTTTTAATTTTCCTCTATTTTTTTCCAAAGCTTTTAGTATTCTTATTAACTCCCTTGAACCTCCCTGTTCTGATCTGCTTGCTCTGGCAGGGTGTGCCTAGAAGCCTGAAAGATTAATTTCTTTTCAGTCTCCAGATTTTTAGGATGCCTGGTCCTAACAATTGGTGACTAAAACAAGAGTCTTGTGATTGTCTTGTGTATTTGTAATGAGCATATGATCCCACTCCTGAGCATTTCCTTAGCTAAACATAAAAATTACTGAATTATGATCTTCACTTCTGTAACTGATCTTACATATCAACAAATGCTGAAATAAATATTTAAAAACATTCTGGGTTTGGTTTTTTTTTTTTGTGACCCACATTTTTTCTGAAAATTTTTTTTATTAACACTGAGCATTCAATTTTTTTCATTTAGGGTAGTAATAATCTGCAGTGATAATGGCTTGTTGTAACTCTAGAGTGATTGAAATATTCTTTGTGCTCTGAAATAATTTATAAATTATGGGGATAATGATTTACTTGAAGAGAATTACATGATGTAATGGAGCAGGCTGTTAGAGTTGTAAAATCCCACCATATAAGGTGGAAATTCAGTATGGTATCAAGGACTGTTTTCTAGAACAATGCTGATGAGAACGGATGTCCTTCCCAAACTAAAAGCAGGATTTAGCTCCATATTAATACTTGTCCATCATTATAACCTTCATCAGAAAGGTGATTTTCACAACCTTGATGTGCCCGTGTGACTGTGGTTTTGAAAGATGGTTCATAAATAACAAATATGAAAAAAACCCAAAAACAATAAATAGATAAGCTTTTGAAGACCTTTGACTGGAAGCCCTGGAAGTTAGAAGAAACATGTTTCCTGCCTTCTCCCAGTTCTATCAAATATTTGACATAAAAATATCTGGTTTACATAGGCCATCAAGCTTTTGATTTTTGAAGAAATTAAATACAATTGTAATTGTTGAAGAAAAATGTTACCAATTACAAAAGGAAAAGGAAATTTATGCAGAAAGGAAACTTACTATGATACTCTGCAGTAAAGTTGCGTGTGGATAAATTTGTGTCTAGTTGCAGGCACGTGATATGGACAAGGTGCTAAGTACATATTCATTATCTACTAGTCAGCAGCAAAATTTTCTGTCACTTCAGACAACCTCTGAAGCAGATTCTGCTTTCTGCAGTGGTGATCTTTCTATTTTCTCAAGCTTCCCATCCACACTAAAATATTAAACAGAAAATGCTATGTATTTTATAAGGCTGTGACCAAATAAGAGTTAAATCCCAATCAGTGGCAAAAGCCAATTGATGAATTTTTAGGCTGAATGAACATCTGTCATTGGATTACTCTCAGCTTTTTTTTTTTTTCCCAGTGAATCTAGGAAATTATGACTTTGGTTTCTGCTGACCAACCTCTGTTGTCATAGTCCCTTAAAACAAACCTTGATTTTTGCAGTGCATGTGGAGGATTTGTGCGAGGCCTTTCTGTTCTGCAGCCTCATGCAAAGCTGTGCAGTAGTGTTTCCCTTGACCTTGCTCATTGGAGGACTCTCTGCAGGATTAGAATAAGCACTGAAATGGGACCAGGACCTAAGGGAAGAGCTCTATTTGAACAACAGCATAATGAAATGAGTATTGTATTTAAACTTCAGCTACCTGGTTTAAATTTCGAGTTTTAGGGTTGCTGACAGAGTAGTTACACTGAATTTCTTACTCTCTTCTTGTTCATTGCCCTGCTAGCACTTCTGTTTTCTTTGCAATGGTATCAGCACAATTTCTCTAATTCACTTTATTTTATTGGCAGTGTCCTTAACCAGTGACAGTTAAGGCAACATGATTCTGTTACTGGTTTCTTCTTCTGTAATTTATAAGATTGATTACTTCCCCTCTACAGTTAATATCTCTGCAGTTTATGATATCCAATATCCTTGGCAGTGCCTTAAGCAGAAAAGGAATCTAATGTGCAGTGTGTACCAAACCTCAGCTTTATTCACGGAGTTCATTTTAATTTATGGGTCTGTGATCATAAAGAAATAAGTGCATTGCATTTTATCTCTAAATTAAAGTAATTGTAGAGGTAGATTTATGGAGAGGTTTATTCATAGCAGTTTAAGCTTTTGTTAGATGATTCTGAAAGCTGCAGAACTGTGGATAACAAAACCATGTCTTGCTGCATGTGAAGTGTTAGGCTGCCTAATGTGTTATTAGAAAGCAAGATTCAGAAGTCTATGAATGTGCTTGTCATTGTAGACATGTAAGAAAGGCAATAGGAGACTAAATTTGTTTCTGAACTCATTGTGAAAATATTGTGGCTTACCTCCAGCCTCTTTTAGCAACAGTAATTTCCCATTGTGAAAGAAAGGAATGTTGAGATAATAAAATGCCAAGATAGTTGTCAGATATTTGTATATAGCAATTACATAAGGTGTTTTTAGTTAAGTCTATTGTCACCATCTGGATATAAAGATAGGTTTGGGTAAGGGAAGATATTTTTCTTTCCAAAGTTGTGTCTAATATCAGGAGGATTTGAAATAGTTTTCCCTTTGCTCCATAGTAAATTCTCTTCAGGAAGTGGACTTGCAGTTGCATGTCACCAGCTTGTGGTGTCATTTTCCACTGAGCTGCTGTCACTGCCCTTGGATGCACTCTGTGCCATGCCAGTGGTGAACTCATCAATTGCTGAAAGAGTCCTAAGTGAGGTTTACAGTCCGCCAGAGCAGACTAAAAGCCTACACAGTCAGTTGCAATGACTGAGATCAAGAGCAGTAACTTACAAAGCTTTTGTAAATCAATTGTCCTTTAGTGTTTTATCTGTACACTTCTCTTCCTAGGCAGTGTATTTAATAGCCCCTGGAAATTATGATGCATTGCAGTGGTGTATCATAAAGTTTTGGAAAAGACCTATGTTAAAAATGTCCTTTTTCTCAAAGTTGGTGTTGCTTCCTCCTAGTGAATCTATGCTATTTTGATTGCTGCTATGTTGTCTGCCAGGGATGACTTCTTCCCCTAAGAAATTGTTGTTGGTTTTGAAATGGATTGGGTTCAGGCTTTCTATCATATTTATAGGCTAATATTTGAATCTGATGAATTCTCCCTCCCTCTTTTTACTTAATGAATGATGAACTTTCTTCTCTGCTCCATATCTAATAATACATTTAGACATTACGTATAAATCTTTTTAGCAAATGAATTGCTTAGGTGTGTTTGTCATATGATATACTGCTCTTTTGTTAGAGCAAATGCTTTGTTTAAACAGGAAAACTAATTCCCTAGCATCTTTCTTTTATATATATATATATATGCTTTTTTTTATTGACAGATTTAGTCACTGCAGCATAGTTA
>JAOEGS010009299.1:0-40881 GCA_025447755.1 Corythornis vintsioides | reverse complement strand
TGCTCGGGCAGGGGGGTTGGACTAGATGATCTTCTAGGTCCCTTCCAACCCCTAATATCTATGAATCTATGAAATGTCTGGAGACCAACAGGGCTTTTTTCAGCAGGTCGGGATTGCCTATGTGAAGGTTGCCTTGTCACAGTGGTGGTTATCTGCTGTGTGATTCTCTAGGGAAAGTACATGTTGGAACAGCTGGAAAAGTTACGTCTTGAGGCCAGAGACAACCTGAACTCAGAGAAAATGTTTCCAATAGGAAAAAATAGCCATAAACCTATAAATATTACTTGCAAAGACAAATAAAGAGAGGTGCTGATGAATCAAAGAGCTCTAAAAGCCAAATCACCCCCTGTCTCGTGATATTGCCACCTTAGAAATGCGTAAAACTAAGTATTTTGGCCCAGATTAGGAAAAATGTGATGATTTAAGGCAGGCATATTGAGTTAAGTGTAATAGAAGATAAAAATATTCAGTTATTTGCCTACAGGGCAATGTGCAACCAGGGTCTTGGGAGTAATACACCCCGCTGCACACACACTGCTTTGGTGTGAGATTTCTCCTGAAGTGAAAAGGGTGACACCATATAAATCTGAATGAGCATCTTCCACCATTTGAATCATATCTTGTATTGGTAGAGTCTTGCTGGCTGCTGGGAGAGTACAGCTCCCTGGAGTAGTGTGCCAGCATCCAGGGTGGGAGAGAGCATTGCTTGGGCAGCTCCTGCTGTGCTCAGCCCTGCTCGGGCAGCACAGGCACTGTCACATCCAGCCACGTGTGAACGGAGCAGTTGCCCTGAGCTGGAGTTTGGCACAGGTTCCTCACTGGAAGAGCAGAAAGGCCAGATCGGATTTTTAAAAATTCCATGGAAATACAGGGTAAAGTTTCAAACAAACCAGACCCTTCATAGTCCAACAACAAATTATTTTCTGAACTATTTTCTCAAGCAACAGCAGGAGATTAGAACTACAATTCCAATTCAAAACAAGGTTGGGAATATTACTCTGTCTCCCAGTTAGTGGTTTTTTGTTTTTTTTTTTTTTTTACCAAGCAAAGGAAGACTAATGATTTGAACTGAAACTTAACGATCCAGTTGCTTCTCTGTTTCTTAAAGAACTGTTCCTATTTCTAGAAAGAACATTTAAAGTAGTCATATGTCATACCTGAAGCCTCAGTTTCAGAAGGTTTGTGTATTACAGGGTTCAGACAGTTCTCATTTCCTGAATGTGACCCATGAGTATTTGAGAATAAAGAACCTAGTTGTGGTGCATACTGATTCTGGAACTTGGAGGAAAACTTGAAAGTGCTGCCTCTTGGGCAAACTGGACAGAACAAATCTGATTTACAGACTTGTGTTGGATTTCCAAAAGCACTTAAATGGTTTAAGATCACAAGCACCATTGACTTGAAAGTCAATAAGATGTTTTTGAGAATCCAGTGCACAGTTATTTTGTATCATGTAAATTCTTCTGCAGCAAAGGCAGACAAAACCTGCAGCTCCTGCTGCCCACACCAGATCACATCCTAACCTTCCGTGGCATCATCTTGCACAGAATCATTGGAGTTCTTGGCTTTAGCATTCCCGGGGGGACCAAGGAAGGGCCTGTTCCAGCAGGTTTAAAACCTTTAAAGAAAGACTTAGTGTCTCAAGCACAAAAGTTTCAGTACAGGCATGGAGATTGGAGGGGGAAATCTATACTGTTTATTTGTAGACAGGAGTCACATCACTTCTTTGCCTTTGGATATTTATGTGCTTGCTGTACTGCTTCCAAAGTTATAAGTTGCCAACAGAAAGCAGAGTTGTGGTTTTTTATTTTTGTTCTATGCTGTGGGCTTTTTTTGAGTTTTGTTTTGAGTTCGTTTGTTTGTTTGTTTATGTGGGTTTTTTTGTGGGTTTTTTTTTTGTGGGGGGTGTTTTCTTGTGAGTTCATTTTGTGTCTCCTCATGCAATCAGTTTACGTATTTTCAGTAGGAAACTAGGCTTTGCCTGTATTCAAGGAAGAAGGAGGGGGCATATTAGAAGGTGTGAATATGTCCTTTGGATCACAGCAAAACACATCAAAAAGGAAAACTGTAGAGTCATGGTGCCATCTTTTAGTAGTGAAATTACATGGCTTCTTTTTTTTTTTTTTTTTTTTTTTGTCTTCTCAAGTAGAGGCTTAGAGTTAGCACTAACAAAAAGGTTCCTAGGCAATGAGTGTGTTGGAAGGCAAGCTACCCTTTCTTGCAGTAGATAAAAGGTTTGCAGTTACATGATTATGATATAGTTTGTAGTCATTTTAATGTTATACCAATGTGGAGACAAAAGAGATTTACTGTTCCAAGATGCTTAAATTTTTATTGTACTTAATTTTTATTGAAACTGTAGCTGTAAAAACTAGTGTGTTTTCTCTCCCTGTGCTGCTTTTCCTTCCCTGCCATCACGCTTGAAAAATGAAGGAAGGTGTCACAGCAAGAGCAGTGCAGCTGTGTTGCCACACTTTGACAGACTCTCCATTCTTGCCCATGAATTCTTATACATGCACTGTAAACAGAGACATTTCAGTTTGCATTTGTGTCTCTTTCATATTATTTATTTATAACATAAAAGAAAAATTAATGTGTCAGCTCTCTCTAGCATACTTCCAGGCTACCTGATGGAATTTCAACTGAAGCATTAGAAAATTTAAGGAAAGCATTTTCCTCCAAACCCATTACAGCCTTTTAGTAGGGGCTAAAATTAAGGTTTTGCCTCTTCATCCTCTCTTTCCTAAGAGGAAATCTGATTTTTATTCCCATTTTAACAAACCCATCCAGTGACTGCAATCCTCCTAGATCTCATTTTTCTTTTTCCAGTCCTGTAGCATTTTCTGCTCTTTGCTGAAATGATTGTTCAGAGGAGGTAATGAGTTTTGTGGGACAGGAGGCCGGTGAGACATTCAGTAATGATGACTCTTGTGGCAGCTGCAGAGGCACATGGAGAGATGGGAAATACATTTTTTCGTCTCCGAGGGCTCTCATTTATGATTGCATTGGTGAGTAAATGTATTCACTGGTTCTGGAAAGGTCAGTGGACCTAGGAACGTGGGTGCTTCGTTCTGTGGCTCACTAACACCTAATGTGGCAAATGTGTGTGTGTCTATTTATATACACTCAATATATGTGTGCATATGTCCTCCAGCAATAATACTCAGTGCTGCTGGAAGAACAAGGAGAACTTAATTGTTGTCCCCATAAATCTGTGCACTTGGGGAAAATAGTTTGGAGCTGAAGACATATGTGGCTGATTTTGAATCTGTGCCTATTTGTGCCTTAATACATTGGAGGGTTTGTTCAGGAACAGTTAGCTCATCCTTGTGAAAACATTAGCCTTCTGTTGCTGCCAAGGTCATTGTCAGCTTCGGTTATCTGGTGCCCTGGGACATATTTCCAAACCAGTGAAGTCCTTGGAAGGTTTACTTCAGTGCACGTCCTTGTCTCCAGTAAAGACCTATAATAAATACCTGTTACTATTCTTAACACAAAGCAGATGTATTCTTTTGGGCAGTCCTTCAGCAATGTACAAAGTGTTAAGACCGTTATACTGAAGTGACACCAAACAGATTCCTTTGCCTTTCTCTTTCTCTTTTTCCCTGAGTATGTTGTATTTGTTTGTGGTCTCTTACCAGAAAAGAGCAAGGTGCAAGAATCATATCACTGGGAAAGTGTGAGCATTTGTGTCCCCTAAGTGCTTGGTCTGTGTAAGAGGTTATTCTCCCTCAAAGGTTTGAGAGTCTGCTTTTATTCCAGGTGCACAGGGTTCAACCTGTCAGAAAGGACTGGATGTGACAGTGTTGCTGGAGCTGGGTTCGGTCTTCATAGTGAGTGAAGGTGACGTTGAATAAGTTTGGCAGGTGGCTTAGGACTGTCTCGGGAGAGCGTGTGGTACATCTGTACTACATCTGCCCTACCTGCAGCACAACTGCTGCTGGCAAGTGTCCACCAGGGAGATGTTAAGGCTTATTATGACCTAGAAGGCTGAATGGCTCCAGCCTTGGTCATTCAAATTCTTTGCTATTCAACCTGAGTCCAGGCCAGTCTCCTAGAGTCATAATTGAGCCTTAATTAGAAAGCATAAAATGAGTATGTAAGAATTCTCTTGATTGGGACACCTCAGTGGACCCCATTATCTCCCTTAAAGGGAAAGTGATGTATTCTGTAGAGCTTTAGATGTAGCATGTTTGCTTGTGGCAGGAAGAATTCATGGGCAGTTAAACCCAAAAAGGCAAAATACATCAATTAAAGTAAGTTCCTAAAATATTCACTGCATTTCTTTTGTTTTGTTTTGTATTTCTTACTCTTTTCAGGGTAGTGTATTTGATAGAAAATGAGATGAAAATTTCATGCCTAATCAACTCCTGGTAAAACACCACTTTACTTTGCCATACTGACCAAATGTCCTTATTAAGCAGAATATTTGATAATGCTGTCATGCTCAAGCAGTAGCTATTGTCAGTTAGAATCAAGGAACAGAATTTCTTTCCTTGAGGAAAAACCAATTAAGAAAATTCTGAATAGCAGTGAGTGCTGTGCTCCTAATGCTATTGATCATACAACAGTTTCTTTTGATGACTGTTCAATGCCCTAAATCAGGCCAAAGACTTCTATAAAAATATCTTTTTTTTCTGTGGGTGTGAACACATAGGAAAAATGAAATAATGATTGATCTAAAAATTTTATTTTGGATTTATTGAAACCTCATAACTGCTTATTTGGGCTTTGTATTCATATTGTACATATGAATTCCTCTAATGCAAGCTAAAATTTGAAGGATTAGTGTACAAATATCTATAACTAATACAGGAATAATGAAATAGTTGTCTACAAATGAGTTCTGTTATGCTTAATATGGCAATTGAACATGGAAATGATATACATTTTACATACGGACTGACGTGCCTAAAGGTTTGGAATCGGAGATGGCAATCTATGCTCTAGTTCTGAGTAACAGAAAGCATCAGTTGCACACAACCTTTTAACAGTTTATTTCCTGACCTGCACTGTGGAAACCCCCAGATTGTTTCTACCTTAATAAATTTCTACCTAAATAAATTTATCTTAAATGGGAAATGCGATTCCAGAGACTGTGTTAAAGTAAAACATGAAATATAACCAATAAAATGACATAACACTGGGTAATGATTTCTATCCAGTCTAAAACTTGGCACCAATTGTTTCAGGTCTACAAAAGCTGGCATTAAAACCCACAAAAACTTTGATTGTTTTCTATTTGCTTTGCAGTGGAAGCTGATTTTTTAAAATTTTTTTAATTTTTTTTTTTTAGGGGGAAGGTGTCAAGTATATAGCTAGTGTAAAGAAAATGAACTCAGGTAGGGGAAAATGCATTATCTGAGGGATTTGGAAAGAAACTTCTGCAGGTCAAGTCTGAAAGTGGAAGGATTCAGTAGATTTCACAGCTCTGAGCATGGTTGAAGAACAAGGTTGTTCATTTTCCTGTGGCCTAGCTCACCTATATAAAACGAAGGCAAACTCAGCTCCTTGGACACACCATTTGTCTGTCTTGTTGGTTTAGTTCATAAGTTCTCAAGTGCTCTGTGTCTGTACCACAGCCAGCACAAAAGGCCTCCGGCCCTGGGGGCTCTGCTGTCTGCTCACGAGACACGCTGGCAGGATTATTTTGGAAAGTCATATATGCTTGGAGACAAAATCATATTTGACTTGGTAAGTAGATGATACAAATGAGGTTTTGTTTTCAGGAGAACCCAGTGGCTGTGTGATTTGTCATTCTTGGGTTTATGCTTATTTCACCATATTGGTTTCAGCTGTGGGTAGGCTTGCAGTAAAATTGGAACAAAGCAGGGTGGCAACGGCAGAGTGTGGTTCCTTGTGTTTTCTGTGGTATCAAGGAAATGAAGACATTCCCACTCCCCCAGTAGCTGAATGAATAGCTCACGGTATTCATTTTACCTTCCCAGAACTCTCACTGTTTGGTTTCTCCTACTTCAACAAAGCATGTGTTTGACAGACTAAACCAAATATTTCTCTATCAGAGTGCTGTTTGCTTGCAAGGTAAAAAAAACAAACGAACAACAAACAAACCATAATTTTGATTACAAGTTTTGAAATAATTCCTTAAATAGAAACATTTATTGTCATCCTATCATAAAAAATAAGTCTGTCTAGAAGATTTTGAATCAACCAAATGATTAATATAATGGCAAAATTTTATCACTTCCAGTATTAGGGAAGAAAGTAATTTCCATTTCTTTTTAGAGCACAGTGATCTGATTCACTCCAAGGTTGCTCTGTAGGCTAAATTGTGGGGTGTCACACTGGAGACTCTCTTCTGATAGAGAAATGTGAGTGGGGAGAAAATTAAAATGCTTAGGTAAATGCTTAAATTCCTTATTATCTCATACCCTCAGTGCTGCATCTAACACCTTTTTATTTAATCAGTTCTCACTGTCTCTCCTGAACCATTTTTATTGCTTATCAAGCCATTAGAAATGGTTTAATCACCGTCTGTTTTTCTAGCTCTCCTCTCAAAGGTCTTTACAAGACTGGTACCCTCAGATGTTTGTGTATATGGTGCTGTAGCTGGGATACAGACAGTGTTGCTGTTTGGATGCTTGCAGTGCAGTGTAAGACCTTTAACATCAATCTATTTAACGATAAAAGCTAGTTTTGATTTATAATAATTTTCTTTGAAAACCACTGGTTTTGATTCTGAAAGTGACCTGCATGCCAGGCCTCTACTCCAGTGTCTCAGTTTTTCACTCCAGGAGCAGCGGGATACTGGGATTTACTAAATGAACGTACTATGGATCCCTCTTTTTACAGGTACCTTCACAGCGCTATTTTCTTTTTGCTCCTGCTGTCTGAAATTGCTGTCTTTCCTTAACTAGTGCTTGCAGAGACTGTTTTCATTTCAGTTGGATGTGTTTGCTGACCGTGACAATTTCTGTTTAAAATGGCCCATATGTGCTGTTAGCTAGGCAACCATTTTGCTTATAGGTCTGAAGTGATAGTGACAATGTTAAGGTTAGTAAGGCTTGCTATCTCTTGGAAAAAAAAAAAGAAAAAAAAAAAAGAAAAAGAAAACCTCATGGAATTCCATTCATGTTTTTAAAATTATGTATTTATTTAAAATAAATTAAACTGCACACTTTTTTTGGGGGGAGTGTGAAAAAGAGTAGTGTAGAGGTGAAAAAGGGCATAGAACTGATTACAAAAGTCACCAAAATGAATGCAGGATGAGAGCAGGATAACATGACAATACACAACTGAGGAAAAATAGCTTGTTTTAAAACAGGTAAAAATTATAAAGCTACGTGTACCTTACGGTGGGTTTATGATCTTACGGCTGCATAGGTAGACAGTTCTGGAGATGGAAGAAACATGGGAAGCCTGTGGACATCCACTACTTTTTGGGGGCAAGAGAGGAGAGAAATTCATTAATACCAAGACCTCTACCTGAATCCTTGTGAGTAAAACAGTAACCTGTTGATTCGGTAATAAACAAAATTGCAGCTTTACTGCTGGATTTTCTCTTTCTGTATGCTAATGAACACTGTTCAAGATCTCAGCAGATCTTATCTTACAAAGTTATTTTCCATGAAAGAGAAGGCAATATGCTGCTATTAAAAGCTTTGCCCAGTTGCTGAGGTAACAAAGGGACACCTCACCAAAAAAGTTAAACCTTTTCATCAATTACAGGTAAATTTCAGAAATAGGAGAGAATAACCATTTCAGAAATGGTGCTCATCCTATGTGACCACTTCTTTATATGTCTAAATCAGTGCAGTCTGCGCAGACAATGTCTAATCTATTTGTGTTTCATTTGTTTATCAGTATTTCATCATTAAATCAAGGTATGCTGCTTTTATTTCAGCATACTAGCACGTTCCCAAACTACTGGTAATAAATATATATTAAAAAAAATAGAATGCAATTGTAGAATCATAGAATGGTTTGGGTTGGATGAGAACTTATAGATCATCTAGTTCCAACTCCTCTGCCATGGACAGGGACGCCTCCCACTAGTAATAACTATAAAAAGTAGTGTATTTTGTGTGAAGAAATACCTAGTTTCCTTAAATTGGAAGAAGCAACCTTTTTTGAATGTTACAAGCATAGACTTTATAAGTGTTCCTTAAGCACCAAGCTCTAAGGTATATCTTCTGAACACATAAAATAGACTACTCCAGTTCTTGTTAGTTTTGCTGCAGTTTCATTTATTACATGGAAATCAATATTCTTTCAGGTATGACTTGGAAATATAAAAAACGAATAACACAAGATACATATTTTTGCATAGTAAATAATAACAGGAGCCAGAAATGTTCTCTGTGCTTCTGTTCAAAAAATTTTTACTGCTTGGAATTCAGTACATGAACCTTTTAATTCAGTTTCAATAAATTGCTTATGAGCCCCTTGAAAGCCAGGCCAATTTTATATTAGATGACAAGAACTTTCATAAAAATTAACTCCATTATCTTTCCTCATTAGTGAAGACATGTCACACATAAAGAATCCTGCAATTGCTCTGTAGGAATACTTTATATTTGGTTTTTAATTAAGATGTTTTAAAAATTAGTTCCTTTTGAACGTTCACTGGTGACAGTTATTGAAAAGTTATTTAGGCCAATTTTGTTATTTCCGCCATTAATGAAGCAATTTACTGAATTATGAAGACCCTTAGCTGCATTCAGGGATTTCCAATTTAACTAATCTTTTTTTATTTGGGACATTTCAGATTCATAGCAAGCTCTTTGATCTGGATTTTGTTAGTGATAGAGTTTTACTGTAGACATTTAGTTGGAAATGATCTTCATAGTCATTTATCCTTCTCTTTCTTCCACCAAGGTGGAGCAGTGTTACCAATGAAGGAAACCTCAATGTTATCTTGTTTTTAAATATTGTGAATAATTAATGTACTATAACAGCTACATTTAATGAATTCTATCACTAAATAGTTTTGTGTTTTCACAGGAGACTGAAATATAGATGCTTTAGTTTGGAAATTTTTATGCCTATGGAATATTGAGCTTCATTCTTGGGAGATGAGTTTTCTTTGGTGGCTATCAGTTGCCTGAACTCACTTTTAGCAACTTCTCTCACCTAGTATCTTGATCTGCTTTAGCCAGTTGTCATGTCCTATCACTCTGATAACTGAACATTTTGTCCAATATTACAAAAAAAAACAAACCAAACAACCAACCCAACCCCAATCCACAAAAAAAAAAAGCACCACAAATGTATTTTCCTGGGTAATATGTATGTTAAATTTCTTTTTTTTTTTCCTCTAAAATATTTCTCTTTCCCTTCTTTTGCTGTTGGTAGGGACCTGCTTTGTAATAGAGGCTCTATGCTAAGGTGCTATGAGGAATGAAAGAAACCTGCCAGGTGTGGGTAGTAGGAACATGTGGGAATATGTGGGAGAGAACAGAGACCCTCAACCTCATCTTATAATACTACTACTTTTTGTACCATCAAGCTTCACTCTCCAGAGAAGTGAAAATCCTTTGTTGTTTTGGACAAGTTTAAAAACTCATTTCTTTTTTATGAAATCTGCTTTCTTTTTCCCCCACTGAAAAATGTCAAAAATGGAGCCCAACATCTCTTTCAGCCTCTGTTTTTCTCTGTTATTCTGAGTAATTCACTGCTGCCTCTCTCCTCTTGCATTACTGACTTAATACTTATGCATACAACCCTTCAAACACAAATTTGTATATACACAGTTTTCATCTGTAGAACTATAAAAAGGCATCTTTGCACTTTGGGGGGCTGTCTACTCTGTTTCATCTTGTTTTATTTCTAACGACTCCTGGTCCAGCCTTTACTGACATTTATAACATCCTTTTACTTTTGTATTGAGTGCTTTTGCTGTTGACCCAACAGAGATAAATATCACCCTATAGGGATTCAAGGAGATAAGAATTTTCATGACCCCTTTCATATGTATGAGATTGACAGTGGTTGCTTTTCTAAAGAGAAACTGTGATTCAGTTCCTGAAACAAAGCACTCACTTTTTAAACTGATTTAAGCCAAAGAATGAGTCAATAAAAGGAATTAAATTAGTGGACCTTGATCTTCTGTACTGGAATTAACTCTTTAATTTCTGACAGAGTAGGAAAAGGTGAGAATTCAGGATGCACCAGCAGAATGCTTAGCACTTTATTTATGGACAGACGAGGTGCTTGTAAGGATTTAATAGAATGCATAAAATTTTGTCAAACTGAATTACGTATCATACTCTTGAATTATTTGATTTTTAAATGTAATATGTTAGAAGGGAAGTCAAGTTGTTGGTAACTAGGAATGGCACACTGGGCTTAAAATGACAAAAAAAAAATTGATGTGTAGAAAGATGAATACAGCCATCTAAGTGAATTTAGGGTTTATTTGTTTTTTTTTTTTTTTGTTCTCCCTTCAGGAAAAAGACAGCAATCTATACTGTAATCTCCAAAGACAGGTGCAGACAGGACTCAGCTTTTGTCTTTCTACAGAAATAGCCTATCATTAATACCATCCATGCCAACATTTATCAGCAGCAGCTGTCCAGCCAGGTAGAAGCAGCAGCTGTCACTCTTTCTAAGAACAGCTCGTACATTTAAGGAACACAAAAGACATTCCCAGTTCCTTTCATACTGGTTGCAAATAATTTATCTTTTATGGAATTATGACAGACCTTAAGGTGACTGTTGCTTATTTATAGGTACTGTTATGAGGAAAATGAAGGACTTGTGCTTGATATGGTCTTCAGTCTTCCATTGTATTTCAAGGAGAGACTGACCATGCTCTTGCACGGTTGGAAATTCTATTTTAGAGGTTATGTTTCAGAATCTTCTAGGCAATGTTTGTTACACTTGGACATCATGGTGTTGTTGCAGGGAATGGAAGGAACAGAGATCCTGGGGATATGCCTCTGTCTTAATTTACTAGTAGGCATTTCTAAAGTAGGCATTTCTACTCACAGAATCACAGAATAATTCAGGTTGGAAAAGACCCTTGGGATCATCGTGTCCAACCATTAACCTATGAATCTACTTGCAAGTTGACCCCTAGACCATATCTCCCAACACCACATCCAAGTGATGGCGACTCAACACCACATCCAGGAATGGCAACTGAACCACCTCCCTGGGAAGCCTGTTCCAATAGCCCACCACTCTGTGAAGAACTTCTTCCTAGTGTTTAGTCTAAACCTACCTTGTTTAAGCTTGAAGCCATTCCCTCTAGTTCTGTCACTAATTACCTGAGAAAAGAGACCAGCACCAACCTCTCCACAATGTCCCTTCAGGTAGTTGTAGAGAATGAGGAGGTCTTCCCTCAGCCTCTTCATCAAACTAAACAGACCTAACTCCTTCAAACAATTTTCATATGATCTATTCTCCAGTCCCTTGACCAGTTTTGTTGCCCTCCTCTGCACCCACTCCAGCACCTCAATATCTTTCTTGTACTGAGGTGCCCAGAACTGAACACAGTACTTAAGGTGAGGCCTCACCAGTGCTGAGTAGAGGGGGGCAATCACCTGCCTACTTCTGCTGGTCACACTATTTCTAATACAGGCCAGAAAGCCATTGTCCTTCTTACCACCTGGGCACACTGCTGGCTCATATTCATTCCCTTGTCTATCAGAACCCCCAGATCCCTCTCCTCCTCTCCAACCACATGTCCCCAATCCTGTAGCGTTGCATGAGGGTGTTGCAGCCCAAGTGCAGGACCTGGCACTTGGCCTTGTTGAAACTCATCCTATTAACACTGGCCCAGTGATCCAGTCTATCTAAGTCTCTCTGGAGAGCATCCCTATCCTCATGCAGATCGACACTCCCACCTAACTTAATGTCATCTGCGAATTTACTGATGATTGACTCTATGTCCTCATCAAGATCATCAATAAAGATGTTAAATAGAAACGGCTCCAGCACTGAGCCCTTAGGAATGCCACTTGTGACCAGCTGCCAGCTGTGGATTTAATACCATTGGCCACTGCTCTCTGGGACTGTCTGTCCAGCCAGTTCTTGATCCAGCAGATCATATTCTCATCCAGGCTATGAGCAGCCAGTTTTCCCATTAGCAATCTATGGGGAACAGTGTCAAATGCTTTCTGGAAGTCCAGGTAGACCACATCCACAGCCTTTCCCTCGTCCAATAGTCAGGTCATCTTGTCATAGAATGAGATAGAAGGTTCATCAGGCAAGATCTGCCTTTCTTAGGAGCTGTTTTTAACTGTAGTACATTTGAAACAAATAGTACCAAAGTAGGATTAATTCAGTTTTAAGTAATGTGTTGCTCTGACATATACCTGTTTAAACTACTGGATGTTTCTTGGGGAAAAAGGCAAGTAATGCAGGAAAGAGCATCAAGGGGAAGACTTTCAGTGCAACATACATATGTACCTCATGTGCTGATCTGGCCTTTCTTTCATGCTGAGCAATCCCACAGAATTCAGTGGGCTTGGGGGAATTCCATCATGAAGCTGAAATCAGGGAATGAAAAGATTGATCAAAGTATATGTTGAAGCCCAGGCCATGTGAAATGCTGCAGGAGGAGTCAGTCGAGTTTCTTGACTTCAGATACCCTGGATTCCACAGTGACTCAAAGTATAGAAAATACTTAAAAGGTAAATCTGAAATTGGGTCCCATTAAGACAGGAATTTTCCTAAAGTGATGAACCTTTAGCAAATTCCATGGACTTAACTGGAGTATTCAAACATGAATAGCTTGAAGATCAGTTTGATTTTAAAGTGTCATAAGTACTAAGGTCAATAACTTTCCTGTCTCTAAGCTGGAATTCTCAAAAAGGCTTTATGAAGCTAAGAATATGTATAGGAACTCTTCTATCAGAAGCATATTTCCCTTATAACTTGTTTCATGTGTGAACTCTAGAAACAGTTCTATATTTAGGTGTGTTATTTAAAATGTTGTACTGATGGCACATCGAAGAATTGCTAAAAACCTCTCAAAATGTTTTAATAAGAATGATTTCAAAGCATTTTCTGGCTTAGTTGCAGCTAGAAATAACTGAAATAAGAAGCCATTAAGAAGCTAGTCACACTTCTTTAAAATTGATACTAAGCTGTTTGTAAGACATTCTGAACAAAATAACATTTTTCATTTGTTCATTAGAGAATGTGCCTTGCAGAGAATGGATTCTACTGCAGTAAACTAGAATAGTTATGCACAGAATAAATACATGATAAAACAAGGAGGCAGAAGAATCTTAAAGACCTATATACCATGAAGCGTGAACCATTGTTCAAGTAACATGACTGGCTTAGTTGTTGTCCACAGGAAAATCAGAGTAGAAACCTGTACTTACAAATTTATTGATGGTGTGTGGGACTCTGAGATAAATGGAAGTACTGGATTACAAGAAAATGAGTATTTGACATGCATTTCATTGTTATCTTCTCTAGTTGTCTTTCAATTCATTCCTCACTGATGCTTGTTATCAGTAGTAATGCAGACATGACTGCTCAGTGCTGACACGCAGCTGAACACAAGGTGCATGTCTATTAAGACTGGATGTACAAAACAAGACAAGCAGCAGCTTTCTCTGTATGTCTTGGTGTCATTGCAATGATGATATGGGTCCATTGTGCACTGCAAGTGCTGAGAAGCTTCTAAAACTGAATTCTGGATCTATCAAAGTACTTTACTGAATTCAGATGGCAGGTGCTGCTGCCCTAATAGCTTCTCCAGTGGACAGTAATCTCTGTGTGTTCATGTGCTCTTCTGTTCTTGTCTGGTTAGCCTCTTGCATTGCCTGTCTTACCAAGCCCCAGGCCCAGCATTTTTTCCAGTCATGCCTTTGGGAAAGTTGATGCTGACTCAGCCCAACCCCATCTCTCCTCATCCTCTAACCTTCTGAACACAAAGTCATAGTGACTTACTGCTTACAGCACAGTGCACACCATCTCTAGAGCAAAGAAGTTTAGAATGTTAGCTCATCCTCACAAGTGGTAAAGCACGCTACATGAGGCACTCTTTGCTCTGCATGAGAATCCTAATTGCTGTCCTCTTCCTTGTCATGCAGTGAAGTGACCAAATGTAAAGCCCCAGAATGTGCTTTTTGTTTCTTGTTTCACCATGCTCTGAAGGGCTCTTCCATTTGGATCTCCTCACAGGCATGCACTGAAGTTTAGCGAATCCTTCGGAAGTACATAATGTGGAAACCTGTATTTTATTTGAGGCAATTGCAAAGTTGGTGGGGCTTCATTTCCCCTCCCAGTCTCAGAGATTACACTTTGACAAAGTATTTACTGCAGTATTTGGTTTCCTTTCAAATGCAGCATCAGTTTAGTCCCAGAGCAGACAGTGACAGCCACTCAAACTGTGTGGCATCATGTGGGACATGGTGCAGCAGCCATCCTGCTGTTTCTCTGCTCTAATAAATGAGGAACCTGTGGGTAAATTACAGCTTGTGGTTCATGATCACGGACATTGTAAGTGGCTGCACTGCAGTTGTCTTAGCAACAGCCACATCCCACAAGCTAAAGAACAGCTTCTTAACTCACAAGCAGCTAAAGAGACATTGATGCTTTGTCTCTGCATGGAAAAATACATGCACACTGTATTAAGTGTTCTCCTCCCCATTAGAAATAATTTATAGGGATAGCCTGTGATAAATAGACATATTTCTCTTTTACATGACGGGCTTGAATTCTTTCATGTGCTATGGGACACTGTAGCCAAAAGGACGTGGACAGAATAAACCTGTAAAAAGCAAAATGCCCTTATGATATCTGTCTGAACAGGGATGTATTCTGTAGATACAAACAAAATCTTGCCAGAAACCTGATGAATTGCACTGAGGGTGCTTGTCAGGGTTGACCTCATCCACAGACCACTGATACCAAAGGAAAGACTCCCTGAACTGTTGCTGGCTTGGGATCAGAGCTGTGTGTATAGAATGAGCTTCTAGAATCCATTCCCTGTGAGCAACACTCATTGAAATGAAATAATTGATATAGCCAGCAAAACTTGAATTATTCAGTTGCTTTTCTAATGCATATTTTTAAATATGTTGTGTGAGGCAGGCAGTATGAACTGGACTTGGGGACCATGTAACTGTGCCTGGTACAGTTTTGTGATACAGCAATGTGTGTTTGCTGTGCTTTTATACTGTGCTGAAAGGATAGTGATTACTCTCATGATTGGATAATTTTCAAAGATTTTACTGGGGATTATTAGTTGTACTTCCCTAATAAACATATAATTAAACAATGCCTCTATTATTGGATCCTAGTCTGCTTTATACACAATGGATTTACAGCGTGTCAGTAAATATTGAAACTGTGATGTGGTAATTAAGATTTACATAAACCTTCTCTGGGAGGAAGACAAGATTTATATTGTGAGACTCAGCTAAGTGTTGCAGTGGTAGGAAAGTATATGAATGTGAGGAGGAAACATTGTCTAGTTCATATATTTTTCCCCGAGTTACCTAGTTTTGTTCAAGATTTCAACCTTAAATATAGTACAGTCTGCACTTGGAGTGAACAGAGGTCCTGCTCCAAGTCTAGGACAGTACTCCCTGACATAAGCCAAGGCAAATGAACATCTAATCTACAATCTAAGAAATAACCTTGAAGCCAGGAGGACATCTTTGGGAGCTCTCTTCTACTAGACTGTTACAGCTCTATACAATTTGACATGCTCTGAGTTGCCAAATGCATTCCTCCAAAGGCCTTGAGCTGAGGTGTTCAAACCTGACATTTGATTAAAAGCACAGCATACTTTGTTAGAAGTGGTGAACCTTTCTCAGGAGACAAAAAAAAAAAAAAGTCCTAAAAGATATTAAATTCTCAATCAAACAAACTTCAGTTTAGGTACCATATTTTATGAATATTTTGTGATACTTGTACATAAAAAATGAAGCTCTTGACAGAACAAATCTGTTCAGTTTAGTTCACTTCAAGTACTAATCAGCCTTACACAGTGCACACCCTGCCAGTTTTCGTAGCTAGGGAAAACAAGTAAGCACTGAGTATGTGCACGTTGTGGTTTCATTTAGATAAGGTTATTTTTTTATCTTGATGTAACATGATGTAAGCTGCTCCTGAGATTAGAACAGTGGGTCCCAGCAATGTAAAATGATGAGGACATCCTTTATCAGTGTGTCATTTATCGTAAGTTGGCTGATACCTCTCCTTTGGAGCTACTTGGGAGAAATGGCCGAACTCTAACATGCATTGGAGTGAGTAGGATTCAAAGGTGGTGTGTTGATTCCTGTGGTGGACAACCCTAACAAGGTTGAAGGACATTGAATAAAGATGGGTGTAGAGCAAAAGAATGTAGTTTGCTGTGTGTTTCCAGTCATAACAGTGACAGAAAGCAGCTACACAGTATTTGTACTCACCAGAGTACCCTCTGCAATCTCTCCCTGCTGGTATTACTGCATGTGTGGTCCATACGCCTGTTTGGTTTGAAAACTTAGTTTTATGTGGAGAAAATTTTACAAGCCTACTGTGTGTCTGTTTGCTTTCCTGTCTCTAATTACTGTTCAATGTAAAAGGAGCAACAGGTTTTCATTAATCCTGGTGCTCACAAAACTGCTCTTTATACAACTGCTGTTACCTAAGATCTACCTTGTGATAGAAGCACCTATTGCATATTCAAGGTAATTTTATTGCTTTGAGTAAAATATTTTCTTTGGACATTTTATGAGATAAGCACTAGGGATCTTTGAATTTACCTTTGGAATCAAATAATGTCTAGAAAGAGAATGCACCCAATATGCAAGGTCTTAACTATGTTATCTTGGTGATCCCCTAGTGCTGTTTATGTAAGCAAGAACACAACCATCTCTCAGGCTTTCCAGAATGAAGAATCTAAAATTAGATTTTGAATTTATGGTTGCTAATTGTTGCATGCAATTTAGTTATTTTCTTTGGGTTAATAGATAGGTATGCTCTGGTTTCTGAATACTGCCTCTTGCTGATAGCCTGTTCATTATCGAACATATGAAACAGAAATTAGTCTGGTGGGAGGAAAATGAGTTAGAGTAAATATTAAGGAAAATTAGACAGCACTTATAGTTATGTAATTTTGATTTCTGAATTGCACAGTAACATCTACCCAACTAACTAGGCTTTTTCCCAAGGTAATTTGCATTCTCTCTCAAACATCAGCATTATAAGATAATTTAACTCTTATTTTTGTCAAATAAAGGTGCTTTAAAAATTATTTTATAGATAGTGCTTTGGGAAGCCCATAGAACAAATTATGTAATTATTACATTATGCTAAAAATGTGAATTTCATACTAATTATACTATATATTCAGTCCCTGGAATTTTGCCATAATTCATTCTATAATACTGCTCTTCTGGGAATGGAATCATTTGGTACCTGATTGCACTAATTACCATTGAACTTTAGAACCTTTAATGCAGTGAAAATTCAAATATTTAACATGGGCTGATATTTGCAAGATGAAAAGCTGGAATTTACACAGAAATATGATAACCAGTTTCTTTAATAATGCCACTAACTTAGAGTTAACTGTTATTAATATTTAGACAGTAGTAAATGTAAGGAGTTGACATTATAATGTCATCATTATGATCAATAACACCTTGGCCCTAGATGAGATTTTCTGCTCTTGTTCTTTGTGTAATTTGATGTGGGAGGGAAGGAAGAAGCAATCAGCTAATGAACCAGTTTATAAATATCCAATACACACTTTGACCTATTTAAAGGATTGTGAAAGAGAGGTTATTGTAATGTCTAAATGTAGGCAAGTTTCCATCCCTATCAATGGTATAGAGAATTATTTTGTATTCCCTAGTTCTTAACAAAAATAAAAGTTTCTGATGCTTAATGGCATGTAGAACTATGAACTTCCTTATCAGTGGGCTATCTTCAACTAGTGTATTTATGTAGGAAATGGATGTCTTTACACAAAGTCATTTTTGTATTCAGCTGCCATCTCCTGTTAGACATTTAACGTGATGTAAGGCTGGCAAGCGTTGTTTTGGTTTATGAGCCTCATTTGACAGTGTTCTGTTAGAGGTCAAAGCAGACACTTGCTATCAGGAAAAGAACTAGAGAGGAATTCAGGTTACTTGACCAGAAGAAGAGTGTGATGTTCCCAAGTATCTGATCTGTAACTGGTGGTTTACATAAACTTTCTCTGACCCATTTTAATATTCTTCAGAACATGTCACTGAAATGGCATTTTTGCTCACCCTTCTGAGTGTCACTTAGTGCTCCAGATCCCTTATTTCTCACTGAAAACAGTCTAAATACTTTTGTCTATCATGAGCACATTTTTGAATGTTAATTCTCTCTAGCACACACAAATGCCTCTTCCATGTAGTTTGAGTTCTTTGTGAAGTCTCTAAGTACACTACTAGGGTTGATTCCTATCTTGATGGATTTCAGTTTTAATCATCTGAATTAGCTATTTGCAGGAGGCTCAACTGCTGTAGATTTTTCCAAACTTTACTTCTGTTTGTACTGGACGTTGTCCTTGTCTTACCAAACCACTGGACTGGTCCCAGATCTTACCTGTATATTGCATGGAAAATTTCAATGGGTTCATGATTTTATTTTGTTATTAATAATTTATTTATTGAGAATAAACTTTCAGGAGAGAAGTTAACAGGAAACTGATGGGATTTAATGAGTGAGCTGTGCCAAATGCATACAGTAGAACTGTTTGCCTACTGTGCGTGTATAGCTTTATCTTAATCACTTGTTCACCCGAAATATTCACAGAATATTCATAACTATGCTCTTTCCACATTACAAATAATAGTATGAATTCACATAAAGACTAACTAGTCTAGTTGTGAAAAGTCCTTTAGCTGCAAAGGACAAGGTTGGTTGGTTTTTTTAAAGTCAGTTCTTTAAGTTAAATTGGTTGAACAACTAATCAAACAGGTATCCTGCACCAGCCTCTGCTCTGGGAATGCTTCAGGGGAGCCCACAGCCAGAGGGGAACTATGAGGCACTCGAACTCTCAACTCTTACTGTTACTTAATTTTGATTTTTGTGCAGGAATTAATCACTAATGATAAGGAGAGAAATGCTAAATCTTAGGTATTTTAATGCATTTAAGGTTCAAATTTGTTTTTTAAGCATGTTAATTATATATTACTGATTTTCTGCTGTCTTCTGAGAAACTGAAGGGTCCATCTATAGTCACTCTCATACTTGATGCTTTGTCACTTTGTTCTTCTTTGACTTCCCCAAGCTAGGCTAATTGGGTGGCTCTGAAGAATGAAGGCAGTATTTTGGCTTTTGAAAATGTTCTTCTTTTCAGGCTGCTTTCCAACCTTTTCTCCTCTGCTTAATGACCCATTCATAAAATTTCCAATGAAATTCTTAGACTAGATTTACATAAGATCATTAAAGTATTCCAACTCCTTTAGTTTAAAATATTCATGGCAGTCTCATATTGCTGGCTTCACAGAACCAATTTCAGGCACAACTCCCATCAGCTTCACTGAATAAGGACGACAGGGTAGACCTCTAATTGTCAAAAGCTCAAAAGCTTCAGCTTTGGTAGCTGTACTCCATGTCAAGTACCAATGCAGATAGTGCTTCATTGCACATTCTGCTCATTCCATTGAGTTGGGGAGAGGCAGGCTTGATGCTTTTTATTGTCCCCAGCCTTTGAAAACAAATCGCAAGAAGCTGCTGATTTAAATCTCAGCCTACAAAGACTCTTCGTAGATCATGTTTGTAAACACTGGGTTTGCAGGTTGAAAGGTAGAGAGCTCTATGTATCATTACATTAAGGATTCTGTGCGAATTTGTAGCTTGCTGGTCTATTACAATACTTGCTTTGGACAAGAGATGCTGTCCTTTGAAAGGGTGGCTTGATTTGCCCACAGAAACAGTAGGAAATGTTTATATATGAGATGCCTCTTAGTTTAAGCAGGGAAGTTTCTTTTCAGCATCAGTGCAGTATAAATAGTTTCTTGGCCAGCAGGGAGGAGAGCAAGCTCGGGGCCTGGGGTTGACTCAAGAGTCACAGCAACAGAGCAGAAGAGCAAGAATTTGAATTCTCTGCTCTTGCCAATACTGCTCTCTGAATAGACAGTGACTGCAGCAGCTGCCTCTAGTAGTAAAAATGCTGTGGGTGTCCCTGTGGTGGAGCTCATCCCTGTGGTACAGCACTGGCCCTAGTTCTTGAAGTGTGCACCAGCTCGACAGTTGACGGGGTCTCCAGTTCCCTGTTTCCTCTTCAGTCACTTCCAGTGTTTGTGCCCAGTGAGTCCAGATCCAGAAATGTTTTGCTCAGTGTTGTCCAGTCCTCCCTATTCCACAATTTCTGGCTTAATGAACAACCCAAGAAAAGTCTCTGGAGAATGGTATGATGTAAAATTCCCACCATCTTAAAAATTCATTACTGAAGCAACTGTGCTTGGATATATTTTTAAAATGGAAATGAATAATTTAAGACTGTTTAAAATATATGAATGCAACTTTAAATTAATCGGGTTTTGTGTACATTGCATGGCAAATAAAATATGTCTCAAGGGGTTTTGTTACAAAACTCGCTTTCCCTTTCTTCTTACCACAGAAACAACTTTTGAAAAGGCTTTTACTAACATTTGCATAAAACTGAAGCATGCCCTTTGTCCTGTCTCCAAACCCCTGCCTTTCAAAGCAAAGGGATGACTTTAGCAATACCAAAGGCAGATGAAAAGGGATTTTGGCTCAGCAGTTACCTGAGACAGAGGGAAGGGTGTTCAATGAGGGTAAATACCCTCCCCATACACGCTCCTGCTGCCTGTGATCCTGACTGTCTCCTGGGGTGATGGAAGAGAGTCAATCTGCAGGGAATGCAGAAGCTGGTGGCAAATGGAAAAAGAACAGGAGAGTGGTAGACACTGGAGTGGGTAGGTACAAGAAGCAGCCAAAATGGTCTCCTTGAGCTGCAGGGATAAAGGAACAACCAGCTGCAGGATAGGCAGATCTGGAAAGGAGTGCAGTGTTATGTACAGTATTTGTGTTTTTTTCTGGGAAGTGTACGGTATACTCTGCCCTAGATAGCTGACAAAACACATTTTATTGTCTGTGGTAATGGATGACACCTTGATAAGAAATGAGTCAGTCAGAAGCTCAGTTTCTGAAGTTTTAATGGTGTGAGTGTTAGAGCCTAACTTCCCCTCCAAGGTCCATTGAGTGCAGGCTTCTGCTCTCAAACTCTACTGTAACAGTTTCCCTTCTGCAGAACAAATTCAGTATCTGTTGAGACAGAAAGCATGTGGCTGACAGGGATGTGCAAAATTCAGGCTGAACCTCTTTCACTTGGTGCAAGGACTGAATTTTAGGTCATGTGTATCCAAAGTGACTGCCATACCTGTCAAGCCAGAGTCTTCTTGACCCTCTCTTCTAAAGTTAGAATTGGAGGTGGGACAAAAATAAAGGGGAGTTTCCAGTATTTGTCTGTTAGAATTGAAAACAGCAGTTCACAGACTCAAATTTGAACTCCTGTGGTCACGGAGATTAGGAAAAAATAATAACTAAAACCTTAACATTGATTTAAAGTATAAAAACTTGTAACTGATTTATCCTTGCTGAAAATGATGACAGGACAGGCCTCTTCATTTGATTCATTAAATCATTGTGGCTTTAAGCATGTTAACATTTACTGTGCCTGTATTTCTGTGCAGAACTTGTAACCTCTGGAGTACGCAGCTCTGTACTGTGAGCTGGTGGGATGGGCTGGCACTGCAGGGAGCCTTGGGGAAGGACTTGAGTGATGGGAGGTCTGGTGTGAGGGGCATCAGAGGGTGGTGCAGGTGGAGAGTACACAAGGCAGTTTTGTTCCTGTTCCAGGAAATCATGAGTGTGATCCTACCGGTGTTCCTCTAAACAACTCGTGGGTCTTTTCTATGAGTGAAGAGCAGGAGGATGAAAATACAGTTTTATACTTCTGATAAATGGGTCTGTTTCGCCTCTCTTTGGATTAAAAAGTGAGATTGCATTGGATTCAGCTGTTCTCAAAGACAGCCCCATACTGAGAGGTATCTGTTCCATTTTATCCTAGCAACTCAAAGATAGGTATTTTCAGACAACCTTAAACTGAATTGTCTGTCTGCCTGGGATTTGGACTCATTCTCATCATGTTTTTAAGGACATCATTCAAGAGCCTCTATGTTGTGCACATTGCAACAGTGAAAGCCAGGTAGAACATGAAGAATAGGAAACTGATCTTATGGATACCATCAAGGATTAAAAAAAGCTAAATTTTACAGATTTCCCTATGCTTGTCACTGATCGTGTTTCTGTTCCTGTAGCTCATAAAGGATAACAATTTAGGGCCTTATAAACTAGTTCTGGTAATTTATGAAGTGCTCTTATTTACCAGTATATTTTTAATTGTATCTGATGAATAAGGCTATTTGATCAGTTGAGTTCAAGATTCCGTAAATGACAATGTACAAGAGGTAATTCTGATGGTATCTGAATATACTCTGGTATTTAGATAAAAGCAAAAATGAACTTACCTATAGCTCAGTGGGTAGGAAATTATTAACTGTCAATGATGTGACCTGGTCAATGCCAGGAAGCCCAAACTTCTGTTACTATTTGCAAGAAGCCTGATGTGTTACGGATTTATGTAGCATTTTGCTGTTAGCAAATATGTATGTCTAAAAGGAGATGACCAAAATGTAAGCACAGAACACAAAGGTTTGTATCTATGACATAGTGCAGGCAAATGTTCTTGGCCAGCAGAGCATGTCTGACTGACACTGCATATCTGAAACCAAACTATATAGTAGGAATGGGTGGATTTTTTTTTTTTATTAAAAATAAATAAAAGCACTTCAAAACAAATATTTTCTAATATCAAGCCAGAAAGAACATTACCTTGTAAAGCTGGCTAATTTGTACAGTGTTTCCTACACTCTGAAAAAGGCACAACCAATTCCTGGTATCAAGCTGTGTTTGACAAGTGGAACGTTAATATTTGGCATTATATGATAATCTCCCCATTTTGACATTAGAAGTTACAACAATTTATGGAACTTAAACACTGAGCTATTAGAAGACAAACATCCATCTGGGAGCACAGTGGAGAAAACAAAATGATGCATTTAAAATATTATTTAACATGACTTTATTCTAAGCCAAGTGTGACAAACAACAGTTGCCAACATCTCATCATCTCTTGTAGCACCGACTCATAAACTATCATCACATCTGTTGTATTAGTAATTGTAATAACTATGCTTGTGATAAATGATCGCATCAAATTTTAATAGCTTGCCTAATGCTCACAAGAATGGTTGCATAATGTTACCTTTTCTTCAGTTTATTGTGAGAAAAATGTTGCATGCAGTGTACTGAAAGAAGTCAGCTTCCTCATAGAACAACTTCCAAAATAACTACTTTGCAGCAACAACAGAATAGTGAAGCAGCAAGCAAGAGAAACAAAGTTTATCAGAAATATTTCCTTGGCAAAGGCAGCAGAGCCTGTGAGCATGTTGTATTCTGGTGTGCTTCACAGCTTATTTATAACTTTCTTAGCTATAACTTTTTCCTACCGCTCAGTTTACATGGTATATGTCAAAGACAAAACCAAAACCAAATCAGGAGAATAACAACTCTTAATCTTTTATATGCTAAAATCACTGCTACTTACACCATCAGAAACTTTTTTTTTATATACTGTCTACACAATACCTCCATTTTAAAAAATGAAACCATACCTAAAATGTCAAGAAGTTTTGAATTTAGTAAGTTCTTTCACATATCTGTAACAAAAGTTGTACAATTCTTTCCCCTGAAGCAAGGTTCTTGCACAAGCTGACAGGTAGGGATTGCACAGGAAACATCAGGTGTACCAGTGGTTTAAGAGAACGTGCCCTGTCCTGTCCAGCATCACCTGCTTGCACATTTTACTTACGATTGATACAGGATTCACCTCTTCTCTGTGTGGGTTGATTTTCTGTAACATACTAAATTTACAATCAAGTCTTTCAAATTTAATTTCTTTGTGAGCTGTTATAGCCCTTGTCAGAGCCTCTGATAATCTGAAGAAAGGCCCATTAGGAGTTGTCTTCTAGCCAGGCTGGTGGCTAGGATGCAAACTTACCCAGCAGTGCATGCTGGCTTCAGAGGCTCTTGCAGTATCCTTAGTGCAGAGAAAATGAACACAGATAGCTGTGTGTACTCAGTGGATCAGATTTCCAATCTGTGTTACAAGTGTTTATATCTATTTATACTGGTATAAAAGAAATCATAGTCTGGTGTCTTGATCTATGCTATGCAGTATTAGGAGCAGCTGAATTACCCAGTGCTTTAGGTTCTGCTATCTTTGTCACAGAGAATTGGTACAAATGCTCTATTTATGGTGTAGCAATTCAGTTGTGTGTTACTTAAGGGCTGCAGTAATGCCATAAAGTGTAAAAGCAAAGATCAATAGCTAATGCTTGAACCCTGAGATGTACCTGCTTTATAATCCTGGAAATACTTGATTCCATATGGTTTTGCATGCAGAAAAGCCAGTCAAACTAATACTTGGGTTGGAAAAGAAATGCTCAGGTAGAAAGAGAAGGAGAAAATAAATAATGGGTTTTCTGGGCTTCTGAAACACACGGTAGAATTCTGGGGAAAAGTCAATGTTTCATTTATAGGTCAAATAGAAGATCTAAATACAGCATAAAAGATTACATTTATGATGCAGACTCTTCAAATATATACCTAGTTTAAGACAATAAAATAATGTGAAAACTGTTAAGGCAGGACTAATTTAGAGCCTACCTTAAAGCAAGGAGGTATCCTGCCATCACCAAAGGAACACACAGCAGGAAATTCATGCTGGCTGCTACCAGTGTCTGCTTGTGAGCTGCTATGGGATAGGGGGAGGCGTCCCAATTCCTTGGCTCTGGGTCTGCTGTTCAGCCATTGTCCAGAGACACTGCAATGCACTGTACAAAATCTGTGCCCTGGCAACTGAGCAAATTAAGCAGGTGTATCATTTATCAACCTACTCATTAATCTATTTACCCCAATACGTTAGGGGACAAAAGACCCTTCTCTTTTTCTTTACAGTTTGATTTGTGAATGTGGGTGCACATGCAAATTGCTGGGATGCACGTGGCTTTCACACTCACGTATATAATATGTTATAGTAAATTGCATAGCCTGCTGGTAAGTATGTTTATCATCAATTTCCCTAAGGCTACACTCATCTCTTAAGGACTTATTTTGGTTTTCCAAACCACTGAACTGTTCTGACTAACCAACCTTATTTAAATTAACCTGACAAATGTCAAAATTTCTTTCTTTTTGCGCCCCAAACCCAACTCATTTCTGCAGCAGCAACTTCTTACACATTTAAAATGCTATGAAAAAACATCTATACCTTAGAATAGGGTAGGCTAGCAAACCTGATGTCCTCTGTGTGATCTCTGGCATGCCCTCACTAACCAGGCTCGCTCTTTCACCTCTGCTCTAGACTGGCACAAGGAGGGCCAGGATGGGAATAGTCTCTGTAGACCAACAAATGCATCAGCAAGCAGCCTGGACCGCCAGTTTTGGGACACAATTGAGTAATTTGCAATTGCTGGTCCTGCTACTGAAGATGATGGGGGGAGTGCAGAGATGTCCCAAGGATGGAGTCCTTTTTTAGGTCAGGAGGTTAGATGGGAAGGGTCCAGGTACACTAGAGGGAATACTATAGGACTGAGATAAAGAGGCTTTTGCCATTTGAGATCTACAAAGGAGAGAAAGGAACATGGAAATTATCTGAGGGGGGGGAAGCTGTGACCTGATACCACTAGGATGAAACCTTTAGTAGCTTACATGCTCCTTTGATGTGCTTTGATGGCTTGCCCTGGAGGAGATCAGCATTCTGTTTCTACAGAGGAAGCTCCTTCATTTCTTTGTTTTTATCTCGGTGATGCCAGCTGTCACAGAACTAAACACTGTTGCTTTATCTATCAAGCAACTTCTTATTTAAATTTCTTATGCTGCCTGTAGAATAATTTGTTGAAGTCACGAGGAGAGTGACCATACCTGTGGTGAGCCCAGCACTCCAAGCTCTCTCTGAGGGAGGGAGCACTGGCATTGCCCAAGCCAGTGTGGTGCTGCCAGCCTTCACCATAGTGGCTGGGCTGGGCAGTCTACAGCTGAGCCCATTCCTCTGGTGACAGTGGGGAGTGCTGGCACTGTGCCAGGTGGAACCACCTCCCTTTGCTGCCAGAGGGGATGGGAAATGATTGATCAGCACTGAAAGGTTTTGTGTACACTTCAGGGTTGCTCGTTACTTTGTTCCATATCTCACAGTTTTGGGAGTGCAGTCCTGTTAATGGAGCTACTTCTTGTTTACACACTAATCTAGAGGGCCTAAGAAAATAACTTAGCACTTCTGCTCTGGCATCCTCCACAGATGGACTGGGGAGGTCTGTGATGCCCAGGCCTTGGGACTGAAGTCAAGCTGTGAAAGCTATTGCAGTGTCACCAGACATTTGACAAGGATTTAATATAACTGACTGTACTGCTAGTACAGTACATTTGAGTTTTTAAGTATCCTAAGCTTGGACTGATTCTCAGGTCTTCAATTTAGAAATGTCTTTGGTGCTACCCCAGCACTATCCATTTACTAGCAGCAATGCCACTTGTTCAGCAGAATATACTACTGATTGCAGCTGTTTAAAAAGGAAAAAAAAAAGGAAATGTTAACTTCACAACATTGCCTCTTCCTCTCCCCACAGCTAATCTGCTGAACGGTTTATTTTGAAATTTTAATTTTTTTAAAATGAGCACAACTAGATGTTCTCAGCATGGAAAAAATTAAAGAATATGTTCTAAGTTCATCATCTAAAGGACACAATTAAGGCAGTGCAGGGTAACTGCAGTGACATGGTGCTCATCTTCACTTAGTTGCAGAGAAGTCCAGGTGCCAAAAATCCTTCTCATGCAAAATTAATCTGTTTATAATAGATAACCAGTTCACAATGGAAAATAGTTAAAAAAAAAAGGCAAGGAAAATAAATGTAGAAAAAAAAGGGCTTTATGTTAGCAGTATAAAACTGGGGTTATGGGGTTCTTGATGCTATTTTTGCTTTTCTACAGATCTATATAAAGTGACCAAATGACTGAGTATTGCTCCCTTCATTGGTAACGTGGGGACACTCATTGCATGTTTGGAGGCTTAATTCATATTTGCAAAGCACTTTGAGACTCTCAGATTGAATGTGATGTTAGTACATTGTACTGTTATTAATTATTAAATCATAATTGGACTCTGTGGGTATCTGACAGCTGGCACTGCAAACCCAGGGATTTTAGGTAGCTAGCCCCTCAGACAAAGCTTGTTTGACAGAACAGCAAGTTTTACAGTTGATTATTTGGCAAGGGTGGGCTTCACTTACATATTCATAGACAGAGAAGATATTTTGGCTCAGTGGATTTAGAGTAAAGCTTCCAAAAGATTCTAGAGATTTGGGATATCTGTATGTAACCAGGGAAGATGCACATGAAATCCCTCAGTACACTCCAAAACTACACTGATGTGAGGGACACTTCTTTCTGTTTGTGTGGTGCTGCCCTGGGCTGATTTATTGTAACAGGCATCTCTGTAAACATCATGTAGATAAATCTGTAAAGTCTCTGTTCCTTTGAAACTAAATGAACCTAAATACATTATACATTCTTAAAAAAAGTTTTCTCCTTTATTTTTTTTTTAAGGGTATGTATTAGTTCTCCTACTCTCAAAAATGCAAGGAAATGTAAACATTGGATTGTGCTTCTTGTATTAGGTGTTGTTCTACTGATGTTAGATAGGGAGGAAAATTATGCAGTGGGGAAGTATTTTGAAAGGAAGGTTTCATTTGGGTGTGTAAGAATATATCTCAATGTTTTAATATGGCTCATGAGGTTTAATGCAATTGTAAAAAAAAAAAAAGAAAAAAATAGTCTTTTACAACTTTAATTTTTGTTTCTAGCTACATATTGCTGTAAACAAGAGTAATTGAGTTCCAGCGGGTACCTTGTGCCTTAGGTTCTTCCTGTGCAAGCTGGGGAGAAATATTTATTTCATATATACTGCAGAAGCTTAATTCTTTTATATTTGGAGGGTGTTTTCAGCTCTTTGGATAGAATGGTAAATATTCATATTTCAATCTCATATTGAAGAAAGAACACTTCTAAAAATATCTTTTTTTTTCTGTGATTTCTGGTTGGATGAAACCCACTTTTCTTCCAAGCAGGCAGAAGGGAGGTGCTTTGCAGCCCATCAGTGGGAGCACAGCCTTATCAGTGGTAGCTATTATGATGAGAACCAATATTTTGCATCTACAGCATGGAAAGGATGTTAAATAAATAATTTGTAGGGAGATAAGAAATATTAACAGTTACTGCTATAAGTCTGCAGTAGTTTGTATTGGTAGGAATACTTTGCAGATCAGCTTGGTGGAAGTAGTACTGATGGACAGAAATGTAAACATAATTGTGCAAGGAACTGTTATGCAGATCTGTCCTTTTTTTTTTTTTTTTTTACTTTTCTCAATTTGAACCTCTCCCCTGAGCAACTTTCTGACACCAGAGCCTTCTAACATCACTAAATGTTGCTGACTGAGAAAACAAACAACACTGTCACATTTGGAAAGTCAAAGCAGAAAAGTGTCTCATTTGTAGAGCGATTCATTTCGATTTTCATCTTGCTGCTGTCACTGAGGATACATGAACAACAGCAGTTGGTATTATCAGGAGACCTAAGCAGACCTGTTTCGTTGGCTGACTTGACAGCTGTTCCATGAAAGAGATTCATGCTCACAAAATCAAAAAAGTATGAAGACCAGATTTTCTTTTTAACTCTTTCTTTGCTCACTGTACCTGGGTTATGCTTTAATAAGAAATCAAAGGGAAGGATTGAGTCACTGTGCAAAAGAGAAGAGGGATTTAGCTTAGCCTAAGGACCTGCGTGTCCTACGTAGCACAGAGTCTCTTAAAGCAGTGTCTATGACCTTCTGTGGGTCTGCAGAGCCACCCAGGGAAATTAACCCCAGGGGCCTAATTCCTCTGTTACCGCGCACAGCAAGGGAAGAGGTTTACATCATTCTGCAGAATACTCCATTTCTTAGGTAACCTGGATCCTTTTGTCAGGCAGCTTCTTTTCCTTTAAATCAGTGAATATGTAAATTGTTTATTTTTAAATTATTTTCCTTTTAGTTTTCTGCTTGCTACTTTTGAAAAAAAACCCCAGTTTTATCAGATTTTATTACTAGATATCTGGGCTTTCTGAACAGTGAGGATCTCATATTACAGTACTTTGAACTTGGCAGTTTTGAGATGTAGTTCCTAATACAGCATCAGTCTGCATGTTGACCCCTTGGCACCAATGTGATTTATGCAGTAGAAGGGTTTGTTTCACAGTTATTTAGATGAGTGGAACTCTAATATGTATTTATCTAATACAAGTGGCACTGATTGCACTGCACTAACATGCTTTGGTAGTGCCATTTCATTTAGCTCCTGCTGCAGAACTCTGCAAGTTTATAATACATTACTAGGAAGTGTCGTTGATGTGAACTGTTGAAGTCAATGGGAAATAAAAGACTGTGGAATGAGTCTCCATGAGAATGTCAAACTTGATATAAAACTGTGCTCTGTTACAGGTACATAGGCCTCACCAGTTACAGTAGAAGGGTGCCAGATTTCAGTGAATGTTTACCTGGGGCTGTAGAGTTTGGCTCAGACTACATTGAAGACAGAATGTAAACTAACTGCAATTATGAGTGAAACTAGAGCAGTTCCTTCCAGTTAGTCCAGTCACTTGTTCCTGGGTACCTCTTTTCCCAAGTCTTTGGCAAGGTGCTGTCCCCCTCCTCGGAGGCTCTCTCTGTGGTCAGGCCTGAGAGTGGTGAGGTGACTGGCTTGGTCTGCAGGCATTTCACTGTGATGATGATTATGGTGAGTGATGATGACTGAATGGTGGTGAATCATTTTAAATAAATTACCCATTTATGAGGGACCAGTGCCTTGGATTGCCACTATAAAATCTAAATCTGCCTCTCTATAAATCTTTCTTAATTATTTCATTAATTATAGATACTCTGCAAGGCTGTGACATTGAAGTTTAGAAAAGCTCTTTGGAGCTAAATCTCAGAGATTTTTCTTGGTTTTTTTTTTTTTTTTTTTTGGTTGGTTTGTTTGTTTTAATTTTGCTGCACTAGGACATGTTAAGTATGGCATTTGCCTTTGCTGTCAGATACGAAAACAAGCCTCAGTGTACTTTTGCTACCAGTATGAATGCGAGCACAGGCTTTTCAGTGCAGGAATGAGATCCATCTGTCTAGCACAGAAAAGCACAGAACCACCTTATTTGTTATTACTGCAGCCCATGGATGGGACTGCCCATGTTAGCAGATGCTGTTTCCATTAGCACATGTTTACAAAACTAGTCTCTTAAATATGTATTAAACACCTTTGTGGACAATACATGGCATATGCTCACAGGGAGGCACAGATGACACGTGTTTGAAATGATGCTCATCACTTGTGAATCCATTGCTCATGAGCCCCTGGAGCCATATGAAATGCTGCCCTTCTTTTATAGGGTGTTTTCTGTGTTTTGTGTAGCTGCTCCCAAAGCTGTTCTGGTGCAGAAAGGCTCAAACTGGTGGAGTTACTTTAGGTGTCTAATGCAGTGCTCAGCTATGTCATACTTTCACTGCTGTCAGAAGGAAAAAGAGAAAAGCAATGGCAAATTGTTCTCTCACAGACAGGGCTCTGACTCTTTCTTACCTGTTCACAACAATGGAACCTGATGTTTGCAATTAGCTGAAGGCTGCAGCCAGGAGTATCTTTGACTGTAGATGAGGATAAGCAAGAGTCCTCATCTTTTATCACTCATTACCAAGCAAGCAGGCTCTACAAGTAGGTGCTTCTCATTACAAGCCTTATCTTGAAAGTGCTGCTGAGCACCCGAAACCTTTTTTTATATTAGACTGTTAAGGACATGCAGCAACTTTAAGCAGTGAATGGATGTGTTCAGATGTACTGTTGTATTATCTTACTGTGTGCCATATAAGACTTAACAACAACGTTGAAATATGAGGGATGCAGAAAGAGGGAAACAAAACTGCTGATTTCTTTCTGAAATCTATCTTTTCAGAGTAATTCTGAGCTTAGTTTTCCAAAGCTGTTGCTAGTGTAAATAACATTTACTTAACTTTTTTTTAGCATGTAAGCAAAAATAATTACTTGCTTCATGCTTAGGAGGCATGGAAGTGTTTTGCTAGATTCAGACCTGAAGTCAACCGTTATCAACTTTAATTACCAAATGCTGTGCTTTTTAATCTAGCACTCAGCCCTGTTTTTTTTCAGCCCAGAGGCTCCTGGGACAATTTAAATGCTGATACCTTAACTCAGCCCCTGTATCTGTAATGAGGTTTTCACAGAGGGAGGGGACAAGGCTGACCCTGTGCAGCTGGAAGTGATTTTTTTCTGTCTTGTTTGTCATTTAAACACAGTGTAAGTTGCTCTGGGCACACACCCCACCTCTGTGTGCAGTCATTGGCACACACCTCTGTTTACAGGGTGGATAAGATGAAGGACTTGATTGTCTTACTGAGCTTGTAATATTTGATAGTAATGGAGCTAGGTGTTTTAAACAAGACTGTCTCTTCCAACTACTTCTTCATGAATAAATTATAATTAATTATGTGATTTTTATCCCATTTCCTCTTAAAAGCAGTACTGCTGAGATTTTAACATCTGGTTACAATGAAGTCTAGGTGTTTTAAATGAAGCCACCCCTTCCAACTCCTTATTTTTCTGTTAATAAATTATGAATCAATTAATTATATTTTTCATATCCTCCCTGAAAATTACTGTGCCAAGTCAATTGTATAAATACTTTGTCATATGCTCCTTATATTCTGAAAAGATAATTTGATAATGAACCTCTGAATTTTTGTAACCTATTATAGAATTATTATAGAATTACTATTAGGAAATAGTACAGATCTGTGACTCCTTCCTCTGGAAGTGCTTTCATATTATTTGATTTGTATAGTACAAATTAAGATTTTTAAATTCCTTTTATACCTGTTCTGTAGTACTGGTCATATCACATGACTACATCACCTAATGGCTACAGAGAAAAGACTTTATTTTTTTCTGCAAAATATATTGATTTTAAAACCTTGGACATCATAAGCTACATGACATGATGGACATGAGCTGCCTATAACCAGGGACAGCACAAAAGCTGAATAAGCAATACTTCATTAGCATGTCTGTAAAATTTACCTAACCTCTACTATAAATCTCTACAACATATAACATCTCTAGGAGCCACCAGTTTGGTATTTTTACAGTAAAATAAGCTGTTTTGTGAAATACATGAATCAGAAATTGTTTTCTGATTCTTTTCTCACGCCTTGCTCTTTAATGCTGTTTAACCACCATCAATTAAGTATGTGTTGTAGTCCCTGGGTCAGTGGTGATGTGAATCTGCTGCGTATGAAGCAGGGAGTAACTGGTGCAGAGATCTCCCATTTCACCAGTCTAGCAGCCAGTTATCACTGGGGGAGCCGTCAGCTGGCCCTGTCCTTTGCCTAAGGATGGAAAGTCCACCCAGGTTGCTTTGGACTGGTTTATCACAATCAGATGTTTTATAGCAGAAGCTGTACAAGTAGGGACGGAAGTGGCAGGAGGTGTGGAGATGATGTGTGTCCCTGCAGCCCTGACGTGGGCTGGGACACATAGTCTGGATGTTTCAGTGCAGGGAGAAGTAAGGAGAGGGTGTTCTGCACAAGTGCTGTGGAATTCCCGGGAGGGTTTTGCTTACACTTGGTATCTGCACTCTCTGGAAAGTGATGGCAAGCGCGGAACAGCAGGACCTGGCAGAAAGTATATGATAGCAAAATCATGAAACAGCTCTCCACTGTTCTTTGCTTCAGATTTGAAGGTGAATATGAGAATTTGCCTTCTGTATTCTCAAAGGTGGATTTATGTTTGGGGTTTTTTTAATTATTATTTTCCAGAGAATGGCATGAGTGTAATGCGGTTAGCTGTGGAGGGCAAGCTGGCTAAATGAATGAAGCCATAAGCTCAGAAAGACTGGTTCCTGAAGGTGAAGCCTTGGGAGGCTGAGAGCCCTCAAGGCACGTCCAGTGACATTGTTATTTTCCTTGTGTTCTGAGAATGCCTAGTAAATTCAAAAGCTGTAACATTAATGCTTGCTGATGTTTTCAAATTCTCATATTCTCTCTCTGAATTCAACAGGAGGGGGGGAAATAATAAAATTAATTTAATCCTTAACACAATGCGTGTAGGTATTACATTTGCCAAAATGCAAAAGTTCTGCTTTCAAGGAGTATAAAAATTACATCGTTAGTATGTTGTCAGGAGAGTGTATGCAGCTAACACATTATAGATCTCATTGAGCCCTTTACTGTGGCACAAAAAACCAGCAAAGGTTTCAGTTGCAGACCACTGGTCTTTTGAGTATGTAAAATTAAAAAAATAAATCCACCTCCAAACAGATATTCTAATACTTCGGTTCTTATAGAAAGCCTGTGCATTTTCACAAAGCAGGACAAAGCAATAGAATCTCTTACCCACTGGTTTATTACATGAGATTCTTGCCTGTAAATCAGAATAGTGATATTTAATTATGCTTGATTGTTATTTTTTTTCTGTCCTTAAACTAATGCTGAAAATAGAAATGCACACTGAAAAGCTGAGAGTCTGATCTAGTAGCTCAAAAACATGAAAGTCACAAAATACATAGTGAGTTATAATGAGTCTTAGTTCTAGGTGTTTATCAGCTGAAACAAGTTACTGTTAAGACTTGTAGGATAGCAGAGTAATAAATAGAGAGCAGGTGGGAAAAGACATCCTGCATCTGATGATTACCTGTGTTACAGTAGCAATTCAGAGTTTACTTTAATAGTAGACAGGGCTGCAGCCTGCTGAGCAGATGTATGAGGATACGTCCTTGACCGTGTACAGAACACGCCTAAGCATCTTGCTGCAGTTTTGAGCTTCACACAGGGACAGTTGGCTGCTAAAAATAACTAAGAGATAACAAACTAAAATATTAATATGTTGTGGGATGTGATGATTCTGTGCACAGTGAACAGCACTGCCAGGCAAATGATAAGTTTCCAGAAGGAGACGAGAGAATAAATTCTCATATTGCCACATTGAAATGGCTTAAATATGCACTGAAGCTATTTTTGGTGACCAGACAATTGCATCCTGTATGGCTTTCTGAATGTGAACTGACAGCCTGCTATAGGGAAGTGCAATGCAATCATTTTGGGGCTTGAGCCAGTCATATCAATCGAATCATGGCTCCTTCATAGCAGCTCGGTGAAAGAAATGCAGAATGAGCATGCCATTTGATATTGAACAGAAGGCTAAGAGTTTAATGACTGCTTGGGGACCTCAGGCAAGACTTCCATCAACATAGTTAGCCACTGTTGTTTTCAAAGCAGCCATGAAGTAAACACTAAAGCTGTAAGAATTTACTGTGTCTCCCCTGGCCCCTCTGAAGGCGGGCAGCAGACCATGCTGACATGTGCTGTTTGTAAATAGAGCAGAATGCCTTTCTTTTGTACCACTTGGGACATGAAAATTAGAGTCCTTAGTGAATAGACCTGATAGACCTTCTACATTTCTTCCATCTTCTATCCAAAATTTTGAGTCAGTGACACTGCTGTCCTGTGATAAATGTGCAAGGAAGTTTTTCCTTTGGCCTTGAGCGCACACACTGGGAAACGGTTGAGCTTGTCTAGTATTTCAAATTGCATTTGTGAAAGGATTTTATCCACTGAAACAAAAGCAGCAAAAGAAATCTATCAATATTATGATCTGTCTTGCATTTGGAATACCTCATTGATCCGGAGAAAGGATTGCCCTTCTGCAGTGAAAATGCTACAGTACCCTTGAGGCTCATGGCACCAGTTCATGAACTGTGCCAGGTGTTCCTTTTAGACAGGCACAGAAGAGTTAATTTAGAGAAAGAACAAATAAAACCCACTAACAGGATTATTTCAATCCTTTTATATCTCTATGTGGAAAGAGAAAGATACAGGTATATATTTAGTTGACAAATAAGCTATCTTTGAGGTAATTTCCTGTATGATAGTAGTGATTCCTCTTCTGAATAGATTTATACTTTCTTTAACAAAATATAAGCAGTACAACATCTTAACACAAATAGCTCTACTAGTTTATTGCTCTTTCAGCATGTATGCAGTGGTGTCTGCAAAACAATATTTTGTTTAGAAGACTTAATTAGCCAAAGAAATCAAGCAGGTAACTACATCCTTAGCTTCTGGCAAGACTTCTTTGACAGATTTACAATAACGGAAGATCTGATCCTATTATCTGTAATGTCAGGTAAATTTGAAACTAAACCTTCGGATGTGTGTTCAAACAAGAATGCCTGCTTCACTGAACAGCAGCCCCAAGTATGCTCTTACACAAACTACTCCATGAAAAAGGCAACTGGCTAACGGGGGTGTGACTGAGGGTGGGGATGAGCTTACATGTAGTAGCTGCAGTGCCGTGTGCCCCACCAGCTGGGCAGGGATCTTGCACCTCCTAATGAAAATTGAGTTAAATCCATTGCTTCCTATGTCTTTCCCTCCCAGTGAAGGGTAAATAATCCCTGTTAGACATGAGCATCAGCAGTACAACTTCAGACCTTAATTGACACTACTGTGCTGCTGAGGAGTTTCAGACTCTTGTGTATTTTGCTGGTTCTGTGGATTAACCAGATGGATACTGTATGCAGCCAGTACTTCCAACTATGAATTTGGTGAATTCCGTGCTTCCAACCCAACTATATTTAGGTGGCATTCAGTAGCAGCATAAACATTTTTGATTGATCTGCCTCAGATAATGTTTTATTTGGCCATTTATTAGCAGAACAAATATGATTATTCACTGTCTTTTTTATCAATAGCCTTTTTGCAAAGCTTAAAGGTAGGAAAATCCTGAATCATTTTTCTCTTGGATTGTTTAACAGCTCTGGGCTTGATCCTGTAAGCTGTAGGTAGTGAAAAAGCATAGCTAAGCCACTGGTAGGATTAAGGAGCATTCTGTATTTATCTCAAAGAGAAGTAGTAGAAAGTTGATATTAAAGTCTGGCATGCTACTGGAGTCTGAGGATATTTCTGACTGCCTAACTCAGCGTGAGCCACTGGGCTGTAGCTGGAAGAACAATATTTCCCTGCAGATGGTACTGACATGTTGTTGTTGGCTTTCCTGACAGGCTGGGCTCCCACTTTCCCTTTAAGTCCAATCCTTTCTCCTTGACAAACCAAGTTTTTAGGCAGCAACAGGGGTATCTCAAATCTGCAATAACTGGTCCAACTGTTGCATCCTTCATGCATCTGTGCTGCCCCTTCCCCTGGTGGAATGTTCCCTGTCAGCTCACTGCACTGTGAAGCACCCAGCACTTCTCTCTGTGTTCAAGGGCGATAGAGCACAAGGTGCCTCTGAGGAAGGTAGTTTTAATAATAATTCAAAAATTATTCCTAGTTGTCATAATTTAAATATGGTTTTTAAAAAATGTTTAAAAGCATGAAGGTTTGTTGTTTGTTTGTTTTTTTCCCAAAATCCCTTGCACCTGCAATCGAGTGATTATGCGAGTAGTTATTATTTTTCATTAAATAAGTGTTCTGCCCTTCTATTAACAGAAAAATATTAAAGATTACTAGAAAAAAAAAAGAATCCCTCTGATATGTTAAGATTAACCAAATAAATACAAAAGGATTTTTTAAAATCTTATAAATTGACACTGTGAATTCTAATAGCCTTCAAAATATGGATGTTATAGGTTCTTTATATCTTCAGCCAGCATTTTTAAATGAAAACACTGAATTAAAAAGAGCTCTATAAGAGTAGAAGCTGGAATATACACTAATACCACCTAAAAAGGAGAAAAAACTTTTGCAGTGAGAGAGCAAGAGAGAAGAGAAGGTATTGTTCCTTTGCTTTGGTTTCTCACAATCCTTAGTCTGCTTACACAGAGATGCTTTTCTGTCCTTGTTTTATCATTCCATAGCGTATGAAGTATAAAGCAAATATTCACATTGTGAATGACTGATTTCCACAGCACATGACTAAGATTCAGCATATATGACTGTTTGCAAAATCGATGCTTCAGGCAAAGCCTTTCCAAAAAGATCCCTGCAATGTGATGTTAGATAATCATAGCTATGCAGTGCACTTCAGAAGGTAGGGAGATGGATTTGAAGCCATATGAAATGCACCTCACGGATTCCCCAAGTCAAGTCTTTGTTGGAAAAGAAAATGCACGAGGCTGACAGGCAATAACCTCCCAGGCAGCTCCTGGTGGGTTGATGCTTTAAGGGTGATGTTGGAATTGCTCATCTAGACTATATGCAGCTGACTTGTCAGGGCAAGGCAGTGGGGAGCTCCTAGCCCCAGGTGCTTTTGGCAAAAGGTTAAGAAAAAGTGGTTAGGACGGCAACAGAGCATGTGTCAGAAACTTCATTGCTCTTCTGTACATGAAAGTGAGTGCTGCTGAAAATAGATGGTACTCTCAGGTATCAGTGCAACACAATTTTCATGCACATTTAATCTGGCCATCTTTTATTAAAACCTAGTGCTCAACTGGGTTTGCTGAATACATCTGTTCAGGTTATGGGGCACTTGGAAATGAATAAGCCTTCAGTGGGACAGGAAATCCCGTGTGGTGATGCCTGGTTAAACATGGCAGGGGCAGTGGAATTAATTCTGTGCTAATGTACAGCAATGCATGTTCACAAAGGCACAGATTTAATGTATTTCCTACAATTCGCTTTTCTCTGTGGTTGCGTTCTTTTGTTTTTGGGTTTTTTTTGTTGTTTGTTTGTTTGTTTTTGTTTTTTGGTGTTTTTTGTGTGTGTATGTTTTGTTTGGTTTGTTTATTTATTTACGTAATTACTGTGTTTTTAATTCAGCTATACAGATAATGCAAGATTAAATGGGTTTGGGAACAAAATCTGAACAATGCTATACAATAATTATCAACCCAGAAATGCCATCATGGACTTCAAAAGGACTGAGAATCCCATGTAGAGAGATCCCAGACTTCATGAATTTAGGGAATGGGCTTCCAGTCCTTTACATTTACGTAAAGGATTCTGTTGACTTTGTTAAATCAAAGTAGCAAAAATATCAGTTCCTTAAATAAAACCTGTAAGTAATGTCTGAAGATTCCAGGCTGTTGGTTTTTTATAAAGACATTATGTCAGCCTTATTTTTTATTACATTAACGCCCCTCTATAGTTTCTAGCAATTTACATGGACTTTCCTAGGGTATAAATTATAGTGGAAAAGCATAAACAAGAATCAGACTCCTTGACATCAACGAAACTGAACTCAATAGCTGTGTTAGCTGAGCCAGTCTTGTTACACTTGAACACCTCCTTTTTCTTTCTCATTTTATTCTGAAGAACACACTCAAGAGGGCACAGGTAGAGAGCATTTTATGCAGCCTGGGTGGGATTTTCTTGCTTGCTTCTCCTCCAAAGGCACTTCTTTTTCTTGAGAAAATAACTACTACTTCACATACATTTTAATTTCATGGATATTCAGAAGCAGCTCTTACATTACAAACTGTAATTTAAGGAATGAATGAAACATGCTGCTCTGCTCTATCAATCATGTGGTTCCAAAAAATCAAGAGAAGTGGCAATAATAACAAAAATCAATTTTTATTAAAACAAAATAGCTGTACATTGGCTGATCTACCTTCAAGCTTTGGAAATCTGAAAGTTGATAAAGCTTAAGGTTTTGAAGTTTTGAAGTTTAATCTTTTTGCTGGAAACTTTTCAGGTGTTTACAACGAATGAAATAATGTATTTGTAAGTAAATATTCTATTGCACTAATACAGCAAAAAGTGAAATATATAGGGTAACTCATATTAAAAGACATGAAAGCATATTTCCAGTGCTAAACTTACACTTTTAAAAGCATATGTACTGTCTCAGATGCCATTTTAATTCTCTGATGCTTTTATATTAGATTAATAACTGTGTGATTTAGGAGGCATAAAAGAACATACAGCTTCATTTCAGAACAAAGTAATCTATATACTCACTGCAGTGTATTATCTCTAAAACCTCTGGAAAGTAAGTTGCCAGATAATAAGTAGTTGAGTCTGTGGCATTTTAAGCTGCTGCTACCCTTTATCCATTTGGTTTTGTTTGATTGTGTCAGACGTTTCCATGCTAAATAAGTAATCGCTGCTCAAAGCACCTTTACTTAAATTAAGGCAAGTTTAACCCCCAGGCATGGTTGGGCTGAGTCCAGACTGCCATTGCCTTAGTTTTGTTGCATGACTCTTTTTAAAAAACTAGGAGCAGGGCTGGTTCAAGAAGCTAACCTTGGTGAAAAAATGATTATGATGTAGGAGGGTGAAGAGCTGGAGGAACTGAGCTGAACTTATTATAACAGAAGAAAAAAGTAATTTTTCTTTTGTAACAGTTCTGTAAACAACTGTCTGGCTTTGCATTGAAAATGAAAATTCATGAATTTCTTTTTAGTGAACCAAAATGTGGGAACAACAATCTCTGTCAGAGGCAGAAGCATGGATCTCATTGGGATTAATTTCTCAAGCTGAACGTTAGTCTTGACCTCAGTTCTGTTCTTGGAAAATACATAATTTTTACAGAAGTACATTAAAAATATTTAATCACTATCAAACAATAGGATTGCAAGGTAGAAACCAAGATATTTTACTTAATATTTTAAGTTGTAGCAGACTACATATACATTTTCCTTCTGATTTATCCAGCATGTTGATGTGTACACTTGCCCCTATGGCTTTTTTGATTAGCTTGTGAATATCCGTGGATGTATCTATAAGTAACCTTGCTTTTATCCCTATGCAGTGTTATTTAGTACTTGGAGGAACCTTATGTCTGTGATTCCACAGGACTGTATGCCATTTTCATAAATTTGCTAAATAAGAATTATAATTAAAATGGCATTTTCCTCAAATGTGTTATTTACTCAGAGTCAGAAAAATCTGAGGCTAACCACACCAGGCATGCTACTGCCCTTCTGGTGCCTCATGAAACAGTCCCCTGGGGTTCCATCCAAGACACCCAGGTAAAGTCATCCAGAAACATGAATCTGTTGTTATGAGAAGCAGTTTAATCCAAGTTCATAAATGTCAGTTCTTCCGAATGAATGTGTGTACTGTGGATCACACATGTTCCAGTGTGCTGACCTGAAGTGTGCCAGTGCCAGAAGGGATCCATTCTGTGTGATCCTGCACCTAATGGGTGCCCTTTCCTGCAGACATGCACACACTAACATGTGGCATAGAAGTACAGAATGACATGTGCATGTTCAGATTAGCCTCACGCATTTGCAAACATGTGATCAGAGCAGAGGCAATATTAAAAAAAAAAAATAATTACTGTCCATAGATAGTAATTTGGAATTAAAAAAAAAGACATAAAATCTTTTCTGTAGGCAAAGTCTTACTGCTGCTTGGCCCTGTCATCCACAGTCCCCAACACAACTCCCCATGTTAACCTGAGGACTGTTCTGCTTGGGAACTGGCACAGTGAAGCTCATCATTAAAGTCCATGAGTACAGGCTCTGAATTTACAGCCAACCTGGCTGAAGTTTGACTCATATCTGTAATATTTCTCTAAATAAGGGTGTTCTGGTTTTAAAAATGTGCAGTTTTGTTCAGTGCGGATTGTTTAGGAGAACTGTTTAGGAACTATTTAGACAGATTAGGAAGTATTTAGGAAAATATTTATATTAAATTATTGTGTTTGTAGAAAAATAATGTATTGTTTGGGTTTTTTTGTTTGTTTTTTTTTGTTTGTTTGTTTTTTTGTGGTTTTTTTTGTTTTGTATTGTTTTTGTTTGTGTTTGGGGGGTGGTTTGTTTTTTTTTTTTTTGGGGTTTGTTGGGGGGTTTTTTTTTTTTGGGGGGGG
>JAOEGS010009298.1:0-43770 GCA_025447755.1 Corythornis vintsioides | reverse complement strand
TGGGGGCAGCCCCATCCTTGGCAGTTTCTCAGGCCAGGCTGGCTGGGGCTCTGAGCACCCTGCTCTGGTGGGAGGTGTCCCTGCCCTGGCAGGGGGTGGGACTGGATGATCTTTAAGGTCCCTCCCAACCCTGACAATTCATGCTTCTATGATTCTACTCTCAGCTATTTCTATTACCTCTTTTTTCAACAGCATAGTAAAATCTGTTTTTCAGGGGGTAAATTCAGTTACTTCACTAAACTTTGTGATAATGTTTTGTGTTTGAGCACTGGGGTGTTGTTGAAATTGTAGGTTTCTGGTGCCTACCCCTAATTCCGAGCTTCCTGTGGTTACAGCCCTTTGAGATAATACCTAACATTCTGCTTTGTAGAGAAAACTGTGGCAGTGAATGCCTTTCTAACAGGCTTTTCTGTGGTGTTGTCCCTGCAGCTTGCACCACGGGAGAAGGCAGCTCTGAACTACAACCAGAAGCTGAAGGAGAAGTTCCAGTATCACCCGCAGATCCGGCGCATCGCTCAGCACCGCCACCTGCCCAAGAGCATTTACTGCCAAATCAAGGAGCAGCGAGTCATGAGGGAGGCTCGTCGAAGAAAGTGAGTCTCCCCTGCTGCCTTTCTCCTCCTCTTCCCCAAAACTGCAGTGCTCCAGGGCTGCAGCAGCAGTGTAGGGGGTGACAGCTGCACCCTGGGCAAGGAGCGAGCGTGAGCTGCTTTGAACACCTGAATAAGCAGTTGGGAGCTATGGGACTGATTCCAGTTTGATTGTCAGGAGAATGCAGACAGGTGCCAGTGTCTGAGGACTGGCTGCTTCCCAAAAGTACACTGAAGGAATGGGAACTAATCCCATGTTTGAAGGAGGCACAGTGCTCTCCTAGTGCAACACTGCAGTGGGAACAGAATGGGCTGCTTTGGGGGTGTGGAGGATGTTTGGTTTGGTTTGTTGTTGGGGTTTTATTTTTTTGGTTTGTTAGTCCCTTAGTTGTGTGTTTTGGGGTTTCCTTTCTTTTTTTTTTTTTTTATAGTGACAGAGTCTGGGATGAGTGTTTTGGCCAAGGCTCTGAGCAGCCTGGGCTAGTTGAGGGTGTCCCTGCTCACTGCAGGGGGGCTGCACTAGATGCCCTTTGGAGGCCCCTTCCAGCCCTAACCATTCTATGTTTTCTGTTACCTGGAGCATTGCCAGATTGGAATTTCTAGGAGCAAAAGGTGTCATTCTTTGCTGTAGCCACCAAATTAACAGTAAATCCAAAAAGTGGTGTGTTTTAGTAATTTTTCTCAGGTGAAAGACTCTACAAACTTGAGCAGCAAATCCTGTTGAAATGAAAACCAAGTAAGCTGAGCTCCCAATTAAAACTTTTGTCAATTAGCCAATTCTAAAGTCCTTTTACAAAGGGACAGTCCCTGTTCTCAAAGGAGGAAATATGTAACTTTTGATTAATAAAAGCACAGCAATTATTAGCTGAAGGAGGAAGGTAGTAATAAATCTTTATTCCAACTCCTGTACTTCATCTTTCTGTTCTTTTTTTTTTTTTTTTTCCTAGGGAACTGAATCGTCGTAAGCACAGCAAACCAGGATCTATGCCATTTGTGTCAGAGAGGAAGAAACATATTGTGGCAGTAGTGAAATAATTGTTTTCACGTGTATAAAATGTCACAATGAAAGAAGATGTCACTATTGAATTAATCCACTGCACAAAATGTGATGGATTGGTAAGACTGTATGGTTCTGGAAACGTGGCTTTGCCTCCAAATATACACATTCTCTGTTCAAGTCACTGTCTACTTTGGGATGTTGGAAGAATTGGCCCTGTAACCTCTTCCTGCCCTTTCCCTGTCTGATATTCCTGGTCCAGTGCTGTGTATTGCACTGGAGTTTGACCCTGGTGATAGAAGCAGGTAAATTGGTAGTTGCTGGAGGATGTCTGTAGTTCAAATCCTATTCCTTAGCACCCTTACTACAAAAGAAGGGTGAAATAGATTCTGATTTGTCAGAGGCAAAAACACTTTGTTCCATATGGATTTATAAAATCAGTTGTCCTTATGCTGGTTGGTTTTGGGTTTGGTTAGGATTTGTTTTTTGAACAAGTCTAATAAAGTAAACAAGTGATCTTAAGGCAATGGACTAGATCTTTATTATTCCAGCTGACAAGCATACTGCATTGTACTTAGTATAGAAAAATGTATTATTTTCATGTTATTCAAAAGGAAATCAAAAGGATTCTCAGATATCTGTAAAGATATTTATAGTTTTGCTCTGTCTTCTTGTTATATGACTTGGCAAAACTTCAGACTGCTGCAGTTGCTAATACTAATAATTACATAGTTGAATAAAAATCTTTTCTCTTTACCTTATTCAAAACTTCTAAAATCTGGATGAAAGATGACATAAATTGCATAAAACACAGGAATGTCACAGGTAAGATTTATTATAAGCCATCTATTTTAAGATTATATAAAATAAAAGCTTCCCATTTCACAAGGTACCTCTAGCCCAAAGTGTTTTTACTGTTTGTCCAGGAAATGTTCTACTTCTTTTCCATGGGGGTAGACTTAGATTTTACTGAAGATACTGAGGTGATCAGAAAACTCTGATGGAATTCAAATAGGCCACAGACTGAAGGCTTCTCTTGTAGAAATACAAGCTCTGTGATAACCATGAGTGTTGGTTAACATCTTCCATACAAAAGGATTTTTAAAAGCTTTTGCACTGCTATACAGTCTGTAACTGCACCTCACCCTGCTCTGAGTTTATGCACAAAAAACCCAACTCTATTAGAATAAACTTTATATTGTTTGGTTTGGTTTGGTTGTAGCTGTTTCGGGGTTTCTTTTGGTCTGGAAATTGAGCACTTGCCTTGGTATGGCATCCTGTTTAATGTATCTGCTGTCATTACATTAACATCCATATGCATTTCTTGTTCTTAACTCTTTCACTTGTCTCTTCTAGCACTGTTTGGGCAGGATTCCTGGATCATCATGACAAAATGATGGCTGTTTAGTGATGAGAGGCCATAATGTATCTCTCACTCCCTGGATCACTTGCCTTAAGGGGTGATGAAGGAAGAGAAGCAGGGCTGAATAGCTCCAAGTAGGATGATGAGAAGCAGTGGAACAGATCAGGGAATAGAGTGGTGCTGGCTGTGTGCCTGTTGTGCTAACACAGTGCACTCTGTGCCAAATACAGTTTATTTTCTTCCTGAAACACTGAGAAAATGGAGAGAGAATGTGCAGCCCAAAGCATGGCTTGTGACACAGCTGGAGTCAAGTCTTGCACAATTTGTGAAACCAGACTAATCTTCTGCAATGTGGTTAAAAATGTTCAGCCTTGTCAGTTCAGGTTGAGTTGATGTAGTTGGTGGTTGATCTGTTGAGTCATGGTAACCTCTGGTGTGATCAAGCCCTGCCACTTGGAATTTACTGGTGCAGAACTCTGAATGGAACTAGGGAGCTCTCAGTTCTGAAGTTGGGTGACAGTGTGGTATTGGAGTGGAGTTCTGCATGAGCCAGCTCTAAGGGGTCTCTGTGATCACAGACCTTGGTGCACCTGGTGCTTCAGACAGACCTCTCAGCTGAGGAACTTGCTGGTCAGGGTTAGCTAAAAATATTGCTGGAGAGATTGTAACAGCGTGCTGAGAAAAGGAATGGTAGGTGACTACCTCTTCAGTCAGTAGAGATGAACAGTTACTTTAGGGGACATTTCTGCCATAGTTCAGAATTTTATATTATGTTTTAAATCTTTGTAATTTAAAAGTTAACATCGTGATAGGAAAGGAGGCTTGTCAAGATGTGAATATCTGCCTGGGTTTGGACTGATCTGCACACAGACAGGGTTAAATTAAGATGAACAAAATTGGCAACAAGGACAAGAACTTTCAGGTGATCATGTTTTTGGACATTGCAAACATCTAAAAACATTTGAAGGCAGATTCATGAGGCTCTCTTAACTGATGAAAAATCTCTGTGGATAACAGTTTGTGGGGAACTGGAAGAGCTCAGTGTTAATGCTAGAGAAAGATGGAAATTCTTTTGAAGAAGAGGGACTTTAGTAAGAAAGTGTTGTGTTCTCACCTAGGACCTCTGGGGCTTTATGTGAAGAATTCTGGGACAAAATCAAAGATCAAGTAGCACCAAATAAAAACTGGAAGTGCTTAATCTTTATTTAATGAAGAAAACACACTTCCTCTGAGTTGAAGATCATGTTCTTTATGTGCAGTTGGAAGCAAACTTAAGGGCTTCTTTTCCAAGGTGGTGAGTAATGACTGTCTTTATGACTTTAAGCAGAGCTGCTATTTTTCAGTGCCTTGTAAGTTTGATCTGGGATCACTGTAGATTTTAGGATATGAAGGGAAAGATCTGGGGTTTGGAAGGTTTTCTTGCATAATTCAATGTTAGTGTACTTGATGATTTCATTTTGTCCAAGTCTGGAACAGTTTTAACAGATACAAACGATGTGTTCTAAGTGGGTAGATGGATATGATCAGGAGTTTATAGCATGTTGCATCATGTTTTCTACTTTTAGGGCTTGTGTGGGCAAAACTAAAGATCTTTCAGCAGACAAAGGAGCATTGCTGATTATTAAGAAGATAAGTTGATGCTGGTGGTATGTTGACTGTCATTGTAAAAATATGATTAAAAAACACAATAGGATAGGAACTCACAGATTTAATATAGATTTTAGTAGACATGCAACACTCATATTTATTACAAGGCTGACATCCAAGCCTCTAACTGGTGTTCAAACACAGTGGAATTATTTAAAGCAGTGACTCTTTTCTAAGACCCTTACTGTAGAGTGAGAGTTCTTTTTTTTTACCATTGCTTTATAAAACATCTAAAAGCTGTCGTGGATAAGGTGTAAGTGAACAGTGGGAGGTAGCAAGGGATAGGGGATCTGTTGGATCTGCTAAGAAGGGCCAATGCCTCAAACACCTGCTTGAGACGAGTCCCCTAGTTCATGACAGAGATAAACTTTACCAACAGCTCTGGAGTCCCAGGCTGAGATTGCTCCTGTCCCTGGGACAAGCAGCCCTGGGTAGCCAGGCAGCAGCATTTGGGCATCACTTGTTATTCTCTCAGTCCCGTAAGAACAGCTGTTTGATGTTTTTTTGCACTTAAGGAGTTCTAGGTTAGAGACTGAATAGTACTTGAGGATGAAATCACTTCCTCGTATCTGTAAAATTGGTTTGATCAGAGGATTACAGGTTTTCCAGCATTATGATTTTCTTTCTATTCTGTTTTTGTTCTCTTCACATCTCTGATTCCCTAAATAGCACCTCAAATTCTAGCTTTCTCTGTGGTCATCACTGACTCAGCTGCATCACTTGGCTTTTGCCAACCAGAAAACAAGCACCTCTTTCTTGAGGTTATTTCTATCACCTATTAGCTGGTGGAACATTACTCTGAATTCCTCAAAAATAAGTATTGCCAAGTTCTGAAAGACCCATGGTTGCTTTAGTCATTGGCAAATGGTGATGAACTCGCACAGTGGTGTCACAGTGTTTTGGGGTGTGTTAGGGGAAAATGGTCTCAAAAACAGCTGGAGGATGAGAAGAGAGGAGAGCCAAAGGGGAAAGTTTATTACCAGGCTATAACAAGGTTTTGCAAACTGTCCAAAGGGGTGAGGTTTGGCATGGCAGGAGCTGGGGGAGCTGCAAGGACCAGCTGGAAAAGGAAGGAGCATATCAGCAGTTTTCTCACTCTTCCAGTAAAAATGATAGGGCAGAATCATCTCCCTCACACTGTAAGAATATGAGGCAAAATATCTTAAATGCTTTTCTTTTTTTTCTTTTTTCTTTTTTTTTCCCCACAAACAGGATAATCCAGAATTTAAGTCTGAAGGCAAAAGATTCATTGGCTCAGCTGGATATCTAAAGGTATCATATTTATAGACCAGCTATTTCAGGAATGGAGCCTGTGTTCTTTTGCATCACTTAAGGCAAAATATAACCTTGGCAAACAAAACCAGTGGCAATATTTGCAGTTGCATCACTCTCAAGTGAGTATTTAACATCAGAAAACGTTAGGACATTCATGGTAAGCCACTGTTTTTACATAATCCTGTTGGTTACAGCTGTCCAGTGACTGCTGCATGACATCTTGAACAGAACATGTTCACTTTCACAAGTTAAAGCAGCATGGAGTAGGTAACTGGATTATGATATTGATGTCAGACTGTGGAATAAACTTAATGCAGTAATTGGGTGTCTAAATGTGATTTGAAACTAAAGTTTAATCAGAAGAGGGCTTCCCCCCTCCAGGAATAAAAATAATAAAACAGGAATCTGGCTCAGTGACAGTCCTTTAAATTATGGACAATGTGTAGTAATTGACTTCAAAAGACAAATACCTTGATGGGGTTTGTGCCTTTTTCTGTGGAGAGTCTTTTATGTGAACTGGCCTAGACTGAGCTCTGTCTATTGAAGAAATGTCACAGTGAATTCTGGATTAAGTCAGAATTCAATTGAGGAGTCACACTAAGCAACGCCTTTGTGGTGGCAGACACAGACAAATGTGGCAGAGCAGATCAGAACTGAACACTCACTAAATCTAGTTGAAAAAGTTTTCTTTAAAAGGTTTAGTAGCCAAATACTTTATTCACAGAACGGGAAGAGAAAAATGTCCCTGTGGTTTGCTTGGCTCTGGGGATGCCACGTCCAAGGGCCGCGATGTGAAGCTGTGCCCAGTCCAAGAACAAGGCCAGTTCAGTGTGACAATGTCTCTGAGTCACCAAGAGGAATACCAGTGTTGGAAGCAGTTTTCCACCCATGCCTCCCTGGCCCACAGGGGTATGTTTAATGCATGGCTACAAAAGACTTCTGCCTTGTCGTGGAGGGCGTTAGATTTCCCAGCTGGAGGCCAGCCACGGGGAAGCAAGGCTTTCCACTCCAGCCCTTTACTCCCAGATGGAATCACCCAGAAGCTGCTCTTTTGGTGAGTGAGCTAATCACACCTCTGCAGACTTCCCTCTTACAGAGCAGTCTGAGGTCATGCAGGTGGCACTGCCTTTGTTTTGTGGCTTTGTGTTCAGTTCTGACAGCTCTTTAGCAGCGTGTTTCTGATGGGTGTCTCCAGCAGGCAGATACCATCAGCAGGGTCCAGACCTACATGGGCGTGACCTGACCACAGAATTTCACTGTCTTGAAGACCTGTTACCTCCAAAATAACAGAAAAATCAATTGCAAATCCAATTCAATGTAAGTATATAGGAGAGTTTCCTGGAGACGACTGTGATGCTCTGTCAGTTTTGCAGTCACTAGAAATGTCTTTAAGGTGTGATTTGTTTGGATTTTTAAAAGTATTTTCTTCTACAATAAACTCATTCTCTTGTGCTTAGCTCAAGATTCAGAGCATCGTTTTCTGCTCATTTTTGCTGTCTCCTTTGGACAGATTTGATCCATTTATCTTACACTGTGCCTTCCACTTCTTCATTATTAAGATACTTTCAGCTTAATGCAAGTTGCTCAGAGTTATTTTCAAATGGAATTATCCTTTTTTTTTTTGTTTGCAGGTGGCAGGGCAGTTTCGTTATAAAGTGAAAATATCCTCTAATTTTGGGGTTTTTTTTGTTGGTAGTACTGTTTCCTTGGGTTTTTTAATTCATTCTAGCTATGATTAAAATAATCTGCAAGCTCTATGTAGTTGAAGGGCAGTCTTTGGAAGCACATTTTTTGCTGTCTGACAGTGTGATAGTCTTTTTCATTAAAAAAAACCCAACAAACAACTTTATTTCCTTTTTCCCTCTTTAATGGCATTTTGGCCTGAGTATTTGAGAGGTTCTCCTTTGCCAGTCCATCTCTGATGATTCCACTCCATAGCATTGCAGAGACCACCTTTCTTTTTCCTAGCCATTGAAAAATACCAGAAAATTCTTAGTTCCACGAGTATGTTTTACTAAAGATCATCAAAATTTGTTTATGTGAAAGCTGAAAATGAAATGTGAAGGCTTCCTGTCTGTGGAAAACTTTTTTTTTTTTTTAAGAACTGACATTTAAATTCCATACATTTGAGTGGTGGTTTTCTCATTTGCTGCTTCTGCAAGTATTCTATTAAATTTGCTTTTACAGTAGCAGCACATATGTCATACTCATGGTAATCACGTACCCCTGACAAGCCCAAAAATTCAGAGGAACAAACAAAAGTTTCTGCAGGTCCTTCATACCTCCTGGTGTGCCTGTGGCTTTGTTACAACTGGTCTGACAGGGTTTTGTGGGCAGAACAGCATGTTGCTAGCAATGGATGGCTTGGTCATCGAAGTTGGTTGAGCTCTTCAGCAGTGCTGCTGGGTGAGCAAATTCCAGGTACCCAAGTTATGTCCAGTCCCTAGTTAGTTGTCCCTACTCTCCCATTCATGCCCAGCCGTGTCAATGAGGGTGTGCTGCTGCTAATGAGGTTCAGGGAGATGTTTTGGAAAGCATTTTTGTTCTGTGGCAGCACCTACTGCTGTGAAGTGTGTACCTGCTCCTTTGCTGTTAATTGGCTCCTCGTTTGTCTTGCTGGGCTCTTCCCAGAGCATCACTCCCAGTCACTGCAACTCTCTCTCTGCCTCCAGCTGGGGAACCTGAGTACTTCATGATTTTATTATTGTTCTTCAATTTGATACAATCTGTTCCTGACCATCTGTACCCATTCACGCTGAGAATATCAATACTGTAATTTTCCATCTCCCTCATAACTTGAGCTGATTTTTCCAGCTTGCAGCATGATGTACACGACAGAATCTTGTACGTAACATGGAGTGACTCTGGAGCAGTAGCTACTTCAAGGTTTGAGCTCCTTGCTGAGGTGGGACTGTTGCACAGATTCATTTGAGACTTTCCACTTATCCAAGGAGCTGAGATGGAAATTGTCATGGAGACAAAGTGAAGACTTCACCAGTAAGATTTTTAAAAAGGAAGGTGGTCAGCCTTGCATCCAGCTCCCACGAGTGAGATTCTGAGAGAGAAATTTCTAGCAGGCCTCTATCTTGGATGCATCCAGCCTTCGTAGACCTGTCAGGAGCTTACATAATCCTGCTGACATAGCTCTTTGGATCAGAGTCTCCTCAGCAACCCAACACAGCAAGGTACTACTTTCCGAAATGGGGAAATATGTGGGGTTGCCTCTGTGTGTAAGGGGGGCTGTGTGTGTGTGTGTGTGTGTGTGTGTGTGTGTGTGTACTCTACATTATTCTGGCAATTTGCATTCTAGTATACTCGGTATTAAGCAGGTTAATTTAGCTTTTCCTCTATTTGTTTGTATCTGGTGCTTAGAGGATTTTGAAAATCCTATCCTCGGCCGTCAGCTAATTTCATTTACATAGAAAATACTGCCACTGTTACATACTGTCTGGTGGACTATTGGGTTTTGGAAATGTTTTTTTCTTTATGTAGCATCTTGATGTAAAATGCTTCTAAATGGCATGTGATTAGAAATATGATAAATTAGGTCCTTTCCGTATTTAATCCTTCAGGTCCTATAAACTCCTACACTGTGTGTGTGTGTAAGAAAATAAGGGGAAAATAAAGATGCATAATGGACTATAACAAGATGTTTCAGTGATTTTCTAAACCATGGGAGTAAAGTGCAGATATTTTATGGCCTAATTAACAGAAACTCTTAATAGAATTATATTTCTATAAATCAAAATTTGTCTTGCTTATTTTCAATATGTGGTTCTGACTCATGAATCTGTGCCCTGTAGAAATTTTCATTTCTTCTTGAGTCATGCAGATGTTACCTCCTATCACCCCAGATCTTTGCTTTCTCTAGTGATTAGCTCTGTTACATTCTACTCTGTTGTCTATTTCCTTACTTCACATAACATGACCAAACAGGGGAAAAAAACCAAACAGTTAATGTAAACACAAGCAGAATACTTTATGCTCCTTCCTTTATGCCACCTTCATCCTGCTTCTGAGGATGGAAGTCTGAATTCAGCAAAACATCACTGATAAGCATATGTGGGCATCAGCAGATGGAATCATAGAATCATAGAATGATTTGGTGGTGACCAAAAGCAGGTGGACGAAGTCACAGGAGGCAACTTACTGACTAGAAATGAGAAACAATTCCTTGTGAGAAAAGCAGTGTGTCCTCCTTGATTTCTGGGTTTGAGTGGCCTTCTGCCATCTCTTACCATGGGGTAGATGCAGCTCTTCTGCTTGTAAATGAAGGAGAGAAAGGATTTAACTTTTCTTCTTTAACAGAAAGGTTGAGGTGTGGAGCAATGGAATGGCTTTCAGTAATAGCCAGATTGGCAGAATCTCACTGCCTGTTTTGAAATGATATTGTTGGTGTTCTGCTGCAGACAATGTTCTAAATGACTTTTTTTTTTTTGTATGGAAGTGGGTTGTATTTGAAGTCAGACCAAATGTCCCATCTGTTGGTCAATAAAAGGCAACAAAGCTGGTGAACGGGCTGGAAGGAATGTCCTAGGAGGAGCAGAGGAGGACTCTGGGTTTGTCTAGCTCAGAGAAAAGGAGGCTGGGTGGTGACCTCACTACTCTACAGCTTCCTGAGGAGGAGAAGCAGAGAGGGAGGTGCTGAGCAATTCTCTCTGCTACCCAGCGATGGGTTGCATGGGAATGGTTCATGTGCAACAGGTTTATTGGCCCTCTAAATTAGCATGTAGAACAAATCCAATCCACTGTGTGGTTGATGCTAGAAGGCTTTAACAACTGGTTTTGCTCTGTGGGAGAGAGAGAGCAGATAGATTTGCTGTGGAAATACAGAATGTGGCTGGGAAGCCTTTTTCTGCACCAGTGTATCTTGTCTGGGCTTTGTGGTACATCCACTTTGTAGTACTAATCTGAATTGTAGTGCAGTGATTAATAAAATATAGGCTAAGTAGCAGTTTTAGCTGAGGGTTGTGTACTTTGTAGGTTATTAGGGTAGTTACTGGTTCTGTTCTTTTCCTTTACAACTCAAATCCCCTGCTTTTTAAAATGTCATCCACTAATTTTATAGAGGATGTTGTCCCTCTTGTAAGAGACAAGGCAGGCTTTAGCAGCTGATAGTCTCAAGTATTCTCTTTCTAAGAGATACTTTGCACATTGAAAGTGAAATAACTCCCTTTACAATCTAAGAATGAAATTTGCTACACTACCTTTATATATACCTCTTTGAATTGCAATACAAAATGTCAGAAATTAACTGATTTTATTAGCTCCTCCTTTCAATTCCTTCCTTGACAGTCCTTCATAGGGAATGCTTTTTTTTACTGTCTGCTGTGAAAACAGATGTGTCCAGACTGCTGCTTCTCCTAACTCACTATCATCAGGCAAAGTTGAAAATAAAAATATAAAGCTGTAGTCCATTAACGCTTTAAACATCTTTTCAGTCTGTTAGCAATCTTAACATACACTTTTCATGTCCAGTTGTAAGATAGTGTAGGTAATAGCTGTACTTAAAGGTTGTATATTTTCATAAACTAATACTGCTAGTACAAATAGCCAGCTTTTGTGCACATGAATCCCTTCTCAGAATATTTTGACTTCCTACTTACTAGGAAATCATTACAAATGCAATTATATTAATGTAGCTAGAGAATGAATCTTGTTTTAATCACACTTGTGGTTCTAAGCATGGCAGAATCCTGGTCTGGAGAGCAGAACACAAAGCAGGCATCCTTGTGTTGCCATGTGTTTGCTGACTCTCATGTGGCCTAATGCAATTTTCCCCTTAGCCTAGTAAAATGCCAAAGTTGATTAAAGTTGATTAATACTGTTCTTCATAAACTTTTCATGCTGCACAGCTTTATCCAGGGTATGTCATGTAGTGTCACGGGGAGCTTTTTCAGGAAAACAGTACCAGAAAGTGTCAAATAAGTGTTAAATGATCTCAATACATAAGAAAGAAATTGTTTTCTGATCAGACTTTGGCTTTTGTCGTTCTAGTGCCTTCTGTCTCTGGAGTATAAAAAGAACTTTCACAAAATACTGTCTCCCTTTCTTCATGTACTTGAGCAACAATTGTAATGAAAGACTGTTTGCTTGAATAACGACAACAACCAAAAAAAAAGCCTGTACCTTTTTGTTTTTAAAAGCAGTAAAGCATTTTGGTAGTGCTACAGCTTCTGACGTTACCTATTATTTGAATTAATTGAACTTTCTGATTAGTTTTCTGGTTGTTTGGCAGATGTGAAGTCTAGATAGGTAGATTTCCAGATAGAACATACCATATGCTAAGCTTAATTATCATCCCTTTCAGGCATGTTTTCATTATCAAAGCTGCTGTATCTGCAAGAATTAACCATAGCTGAAAATTCAGACACCTAAAGTCCAGCTGCCTTTCAATGTTGAGGAGAGCAAGCATTCAGAAGCTGCCCAGGGTGAGCCTGCACTTCTCTAGTCCAAAAAAAGGTTTCCTAACAGAAAAAAAAAGAAGAGAAAGGGCAGAGAAAGGGCTCGGAAGAGGGTACATTAAGTTACACTCTTCAGCACAACTGAAGGACTTCTGAATCTGTGAAGATACTGCTCAGAGGCGTGGAGAGGAGGAAGAAGGGGAGGCACTAGCTAAAATATCAGTGTTTTTCCAGCTACTGCAGACAAATAATTGACAACAGTGAAACTGGGAGGGGCTATTTCATTGAGTATAGTTGACACAGGTATGGGCAGTACCGTGTAACCCTGTGAGAAATGAGAGTAACAAAATCAGCTTTTAGTCATAAGTATCTAGCGTGCTTCAAATCACTCGAGGGGAAGCATCCAACTAAAAGAAATTTGCTTGTAGCAGGAAAAAAAAAACTGCATACAGAGTAAGCAAAATCCTGCCAAAAGAAGACGAATAAATAAGTAGGTGACATTACACAATGTAATTGGCTTCCTCCATTTGGACAGGGGAAGGCTGGGGAAGATCCAAGGCTGCAGCAGTAAATCAGTTCATGATGGTTTGATAGCACTTAGTATAGGGCCTGGGAATCACAAGTTGTTGCAGTGTAAAGTTTTGTCCTTCCTTAACAGAAACTTGAGGAGTCCCTTGCAAAATGTCTCCAAGAGGAGTCCTACAGGATGTGTTTCTTGCTGGTGATGCCTCTGATTTGATCCATGAAGAGTTTGAGTGATGCAGGTTTTCGAGCAAAACGTGTCTTTCATTTTCTCCCTTCACCAATCCATAACAGAAGACTTTTAAAGTTCCTTTCATGTCAGTTACATGAAGATGTTTTACAAGTGAATGTTTGGACTTGGGACGAAAATAACAGACAGAATTAGTTACACTGGCTTTCTCCTTTATGCAAAACATCATGAAGCAGATGTTAGCATTACCTTTTCAGGAAAGAATTACACTGGGCATGCTTGAATGGTGAATCCACCAACTCGTTCACTCTTGTAGTTGCTATGAGGAAGGAAATGGGACTGGGTATAATGAGAGCCTTAGTGAAAGACATTTTGTAGTGATATATAAAACCAGGTTACAATAGCACCGTTTCCTTGGGAACCCCTCTTGTCTAGCAGAAAGGGAAAGGAACAGAAAACAGGAGAAAAAAAAAAAAAGGGGGTATGAAGAAACTTATATTAATAACCCTACTAGTGCCAGTACACTTAGATCAGTTAGAGAAGCTACCAAAAGGCAGGCATCATGTACCTTTGATATATGAGTGGAGTGAATTTTCAGTTTCAGATTATACTGTGGAAGAACAATTCCCTTAGAAAAATGTAAAAAAGGGATGGGAATCTGTTTGGGTTTTTTTTCAGAGTAGGGTAGTGAGTTTAAAACAAGAGCTGGGATGAACAGGAAGGACAGGTACCTGGAGACACATGAGCATAAATGTCAGAATTTATAGATGTTCCACTACTGTGGGAATTACAAATGAATGCTTCTGAAAAATAAGTTTAATGAAAGATCAGACTACATGATAATCATTTATCTTGTTGGTTGACTGTAGATTACTGTTGACACAGTAACTCTGGAGTAGGTAGAAAAGTCTGTGCTCTGAAAGTATTTTCATCAGTATATCACCTGGATAATGTAAATAACAGTAACAACATGAGACAATTCTGTGCAGGCTGACAGGAACGGGGACAAATAATTTTTGAATTTAATTGCAGGAAAATGCAAGGAATGATAGGTGGAACTGATGGGAGAAAGGAAGGTAGAGGCATAGAAAGGTCAAGTTGAACCATTTCTTCAGTAAGTCAGTCTTCTGCTCTGCATCTGCTCTCTCTTTTGAAAGCAAATAGCTGATAATATATGGGGATTACAGTTCCTGTCCATGGATTTGTTTGTTTGTAGTTACCCACTTAATGGTCCAGGATTTAGTGTGGACAGGGCAAATACTAAGGATAAAAGAAAGCTCTTGAAATTCCCCAATCCCACTGAGAGCAGGTATTTGTAATTTGTGGATGCAAAATCACAGGTGCATGGAGATGATTACAAACACAGGCACTGAAAATCCAGAAAATTCAGAGGTAAATATCTATTGGAAAGAAAGTCAGATGAGTGAAGCAAAGCATGAAGAACTGTAGTGGAGTCTTGCAAGCCAAACAGATTTGAATGCTGGTAGTGTTTAGGGTGAGACCTGGCATTAAATAGCTTTCAAAGAGCTGTGTAACCTAACGGGGGGAGAGATTGCTTTCAAGTGGTCTGCTTCTTCTTAATTATTCTTAGAAGTAATTGAGTGATATCTTCTAGTTCCTCACTTCCCTAGGATCAAATGTAGTTTCCCAAAGGGATCAGTCCAGTTAATCCTTCCATTCAACATTTATAGATTGATAAGGACTGTACTATCTTTGGTAATCTGATGACACACAGTTCTACATTTCCTCCTTGTTTTGACTTCGATGCCAGATTTATCTAGTGCCTGGAAGAAACAAGGAACTGGGTGAGAGCCAGATGGCTGGAATCCAGTCCAAAAGGTGAAGGTGATGGGGACTGGAAGAGCAGAATCTTTTCAGGACTTGATGAAAAAACATATAGTTTATTTTACGAGGGTATCTGCTCAGTTCCTATACAGTGGTTTATGTATAATAGCAAAGGGTCTATTTTACATAATTTTACACCCAAGAAATGGAACAGGTTCCTTTCAGATAAAGATGCCAATGACATTCCTTAGGAAAAAAAAAAAAAAAAAAGATAAATACATGTGCATGATAAGAGGTGTGGATGACTGGTGAGATTTGCTTTACCACAGCCCCCCTATCATGCCCTGGGTGATCTGTTCCCTTCAGAACTTGTTTTCCCAAAGGAGTGAGGTCTTCAACCCAGTATTGCTCACAAAACTCTAGTGAAGCTACACCCTAGAATTTATTCTCTGTGGAAATACAGCTAATGAGGACCAAGATAATTTAAGGAAGATAATTTCTTTTCTTGGGCCTTTTCACCTGAATAAGAGTTGATGTCATAGTCCATTAGAAACAGCACCAGCTCAAGGAACGCAGGATCCTGGGTGGAGATTTCAAACTGTCCAAACTAAAACCCCCTTTGTTAGCACTACGTACACTGGGTACGATCTCCAGCACTGGTGTGAAATACGAGTTGTGGTTCATCACGTGAGAGGACAGTAGGCACAACTCCACTGCCTGTGAATACTGAAAAACCTCCAGCTCTGGGTTATTTCTTCAGTGTTCTTGGATGGGTTATTTCCCATTTTGGGGCACTGGATCTTGTGGACATGGTAGGATACTTTTTTTTCAGAAATTATTTCTTGCCACCAACATGACTGCTCAGGTTGGTGATTTGTGAGGTAGCGTTTTGAAAGGTTTATTCTGCTGCTTCCAGAGTGGAAGGATGGCTCCCTTCTCTAGCCTTCTTGCATCGGTGCCACGGTCCTGCTTTTCTAGGGTGGAGAAATGTGTCCAGGGAGACGCTGGGACAAATCTCACACCTTGTGCTGCTGAGGAACACCCACCGGGACATGATGTAGGCAGCGGTGGAGCAGCAGCTGTGTAGGGCCGGACGCACACTGCCGAGCGGTGCTGCTATTCCCGGCCCGGGAAAGACGGAGACCCACCCGGCGCCCGACCCATCGCACCCCCCGGCGATGCTCTCCGCTTCTCAGGCACACTGCGGACCGCGCCGTCGTGTCTTCGAGGGGACGGGGCTGTGGCAGCCGGGCCGCTTCGCCCTTTCCTGCTGCCTTCTCCGGGGGACCGGCGCTCACCTCCCGGCCTCTTCGGCTCCTTCGCCCTGCAGATGCTCTCGGGAAGGGGCTCCGCCGAACCCCAGCCCCTCTCCGCCCGTCCCACCGGGGCATGGCAGACCAGCGAGGGCGGTGACGGCGGCAGCATCTCCCCGCCCTTGTCCACCCCCCCGCGCCGTGGCCGCCCGGCTCGGTCCTCCCAGCGCGTCGCCGGTGCCTTGGCTCCTCCTTGTCCTTCCTCGCGTGATTTTTATCGCGTCCATTTTTTTTAGTGCGGGGATAAATAAATAAATAAGGACAGCTGCCACCCGCCGCCCAGCCCGCTAGGGGCGGCAGCCGGGCCCCGCGTTGCTCAGGTGGGGGAGGCGGTGGGGCGATGCGGAGCCCCCCTCCCGTGACTCCAGCTCTCCGCCATGCCATGGGTTAGGCGGACTCCATCCCGCAGCCGAGAGGGCACCGGTCAAGCGAGGCGGCGGCAGGAAGCGGCGCGGCCCGGCCGAGGAGCGGCGGCGGCGGGAGGCGGCAGGAGGCGGGCGCGGTGCCCCGCGGCCCCCTCCATGGACGGCGGCGAGGAATTATGAGCCGCGGCCGGCGGCCGGGACCGGCGCTCGCCCCGCTGGGGCTTCCCTCGCTGCGCGCCCCGGGGCTCCGCTCTCTCACGCCCCCCGCCTCGCCCCCTCCCCCGGCAGCCTCTGCCCCTGTCTCCTGCCATCCCCCCCCTCCCTTCCCGCCGCTGGCTCCGTCCCCCTTCTCCCCGCCAGGTGCTCGGGGTTAGGATAATCTCGCTCGCACCCAAACCACAGCGCTCCCGCGGCTAATCCTGCCCTTTCCCCCTCTCCCTCCCCACCCCGCCTCCGGCCCTTCCTCTCCCGGCGCTGCCCTCTCCCCTCCGCGCATCCCTTGCCGGACCCCCGGGCCCCGCCGTCCCCCATCCTCCCCGCTGCCCGCCGGCGGCCGGGCGGGTGGGTGCGAGGTCGGGGCTGCCGGCCACCCCGCCCCTCCCCGGCGGGGCCGTCATTAGGCTGCCGGTTGATTACAGGGTATTGATTTGTATGTGCTTCTCCTGGCGCCGGCGGCGGCCGCTCCCGCTGGTGCCGCCGCGGCCGCTGGAGTTCGGGCAGCGCTTCCCGTAGCGGCGGCGAGCTCCCACCAAACATGTCGGCTCCCGCCGGGCCCCGGGGCGGCCCCGCTCCTCCTCAGCCTCCTCCGGCTCCTCAGCCCGAGATGCCCGACCTCAGCCACCTCACGGAGGAAGAGCGAAAGATCATTCTGGCCGTCATGGACCGCCAGAAGAAGGAAGAGGAGAAGGAACAATCCGTGCTCAAGTAAGGGCGGGCGCGTCCCTTTCCCGTTCTCCCGGCCCACGGTCGCGGAGGTCTCTTCCCCGGCCTCGGGGGCGGCACGGCCGGGGCGGGAGAGAAGAGCCGGGCGGCCGGGGGCGGGCAGGGGTGTCTCTCGCCGCCGGCGGTGCTCGGGCTGGTGCTCGGCGCCGGGCGTGTGTGGGGGCACGGCGTGTGTGTGATGGAGGGGGGGGGGATCCTGCCGCCGCGGGAGCGGGCGGAGATGGGGCCGGGGAGCCGCCGGGCGAAGCAGGGAGCCGCGGTACGGCTTGCCGCTCGTCTCAGCCGCGCTCCTCGGGCCGGGCTTGAGCTCCGGCCCCGCACGCCTCGGCGCCGGCGGGGGCGAGGCGCCCAACATGGCCGCACAGGTGCCGTTCTCACCCGGCGTGTGCCATCGGGAGGATGTGCGGGGTGGGTCGAGGCGGCGGTTGGCGCCGCCGGAGGGGGCGGATCGACGGCATCGGGCCCCGTCCCGGGGGGCGCGGCGGGCTCCCGGCTGGCGGCGGCTGCCCTGCCCGCTGCTGGCGCGGCCGTTGCTGGAGGAGAGGGGCCGCCGGGGCCTAGGCTCCGGCCGTCTCGCTGGGTGGGTTTGCCACAGCCGCCATCTTCCCCCGACAACGTGTCTGCCGCCCGCCCCCGCCCCGATGCTCTTTCCAAGCACGAGCCCCGGCGCCGGGAAAAGCGAGGAGCGGCTGCTGCACCGGGAGCTGGCGGCCCGGGCCCGGCTGCCGCACCGGGAGCTGTCCGCGGTGTCGGCCTCAGCTGCTGCACCGGGAGCTGTCCGCGGTATCGGCCTCAGCTGCTGCACGGGGATCTGGCCTCGGTGCCGGCTGCTGCACGGGGAGCTGGCCTCGGTATCAACCCCGGCTGCTGCACCGTGAACCGGCCTCTCTGGCGGCCCGGCATCGGCTGCTGCACTGGGAGCTGGCCGCGGTGCCGGTCCCGGCTGCTGCACCGGGATCTCTCCGCCAGCCGCTGCCCAGCGCGGCGTGAGGCGGGGGGCGCGGGGAAGCCGGTGCCGCTGGAGGCGCGGGGGGTCCCGCTCCCGGCCCGGGCCGCGTCCTTCCCCAGCCCGGCTGACAGGCACCGAGCAAACCCGGGAGAGCTGCGTGGCGGAGCAGTCGCGCTGACTGCTGACGGCTTAAAAAGAGGCAAAGCTGCCGCTTCTGCCGACATGACTTTGATAAGTGGCGTGAAGCTGAAGCTCTAAGACTTTTTATTCCACGCTAAAACGAGTATTGTGTCTTGACCACGTTAACTGCAGCTGCTCCTTCGTGCTCGGTACCTGGAAGCTGTCTCTGGGGCTCTAGGTGCTGACTTTGGGAGTCTGTTTCCAAGATTCATCACATTAATTTCATAATGAAAACTTCAGATGTCAGTTGTGTGAAGGCTACCGAACTGTGGGGTGATGATCTCCTAAAAACATGTCGATGTCTGTGTAAAAAGGTTGTTTTCTTGGGTGAAGAATGTCAATGAGCACTGGAAATAAAGTGCCATAGTACATTTTATCACTACCACAGCCTCACGCTATACAATTTGCTTGCTATTGTGATAATTTTATTTTAAATCGATTTAGACTCCTTTACACTGATAAATTATGTGGTGTATCAAAATAAATGCAAATTTTGGTATAAAATTTCCACACTCTTAAAATTCTTAAAGAAGGCAAAGGAAACGTATTCAAGTTGCCATTTAAATATATTATAATAGCTTTGCAGTTTTAAAGAAGGCTCCTGGCAACTTGTGCTGCTGTTTTTATTTACGATCCATTACAAAGTACTATTGTGGTATCATACTAGGGCCAGCCTGAACTGTTAAGCTTACAAATGAAGAATAAACTGTTCTCAAGTAATGACAAGGCAAAGCCAACTCAAGCAATTAAAGAGAAGTGTTTTCATTTACCCTCTTCAGAATCTTGGAAGCAGAACAGTGGACGAAAGAAAGGTCTTAATCGACTCTAAAGATAAGCTGTAAACCTCGTGTGAGGTTTAGTTTCCCATTAAAATCTGCTCTTGAGTTGCATGTAAGCTGTGAGGGAAATGCTGTGGTGTAAAGTTTACAGCCAAAGAACTGCCTAAACCAGCTCTCCTAGGAAAACACTGTTGTCAGTGGAGTCTGGATAGATGGCCCGCAGTATTTGACAGGATACTGAGAAGTGCTCTGGTGTCAGATGAATAACTCACCCGTTTAATTTTCCTCAAGAAGTGGCTGCTTGAACCATCAGGTTCATGTTTATTCTGAAAATGTCTGTGGGTTTATTAAGCACAACCCTCCACCAAAGTCATACCAGAGCTGCTTCTGCGTTTTTATGTAGATATTACTGAGTTTAAATCTCTTGACAGATGTTTTCCTTCTGTCAAGAGGAGAGAAAGAATAAGAACCCTCCCCACATTTATATGAATGAAGTAGTGTTGCACAGAGATAAATATAGAGCTAAATCCTGCAGTCTTTGTTCAAGTGTAATTCTCCTCGAAGGCAAGCTCCTTTTGAAGTGGGAGGTATTTTTGTCTGACTAAGCAATAAAATGGTGTCATTTCATTCCATGGAGAAATAGGGGAGGATAAAAAAAGATGCTGAAAACAAGAGTTGACATTTAGAGATGTTATCACAAGAATTGACAAAATGTTGTAGAAAGGGGAAAGCATGGATTTCCTTTATTTTATTATTATTTTTTAATTAATTTATGGCTCTGGAGTGTCAGCATGAATGGCTAGTCCCTGGGCTCAGCTTCCTTTCTCCATTCTATTTCTATTTTGTGCTTTTCATGTTCTTTTGCTGCGCCCATCACTGTGGTATTTGAGCATCCTCCAAAAGTGCATTAAGCAGTGTGACTCACATCTGTGATGTGGATTTATTTATTCTTTCCCTTTCCACTCCCTGGGGTAAATATGTGTGGATTTAAAATAGATACGTAACTTCTCCTTCTGCTTGTTTTACTCTTTTTGGGTGAAGGAAATGCAGATGATATTGAGTTGTAATCTGTAGCAACTAACAGCGATCAGGTCAGCATGAATTCTTGCCAGGATTTGCTGGAACATGATGGCATGGGAAGCAGAAGCTTTCCAGCTCTGCTCTCTCCTGGCAGGCCTGCTCTGGGCTGTGAAATACGCCCAGCCACAGTTGCTCCCGTGGCAGAGCCTCTGCTTTACAAAGGAGGATGGGCAGCAAACTCTGCTGCTTTGACTGTCTCTCTTCTGGAATTTTTGGGACTCTCGGAGCGCATTTTTGGATGTCATGTGCTAAGAAGGTGCTTTTTGGCAAGATTATCAAACATCTATTTAGCATAATATTTACTGTGCACAGTGTGTGGCACTGAGAGTGATTTTGTGCCCTGGCTGTGAGCCCTTTCTGCTGTTACAGGAGAGCTTTAGTATTTTTAACTGTTATCTTTGTGGATATTTTACTCTCTTGGCTACAGCATAGATTGTCTGATGATGGCTTTTGCTTGACATTATGCACATCCCTCCTCTTATAAATTCTACTTTTGTGTGTGCAAGCTTTGTAACGGATTTTAGAGGGCTTGTTTCCTCCATATGGATTGATGGATTTATGGGATCAGTCTTGTGCTTTTTCACTTCCCATTTGTACTTTATTTCTGTATCCAAGGACCATCTTGAGAGGATGCACACAGAAAAAGGATTTGTAGAAGGTGCCAGGATGCTGACATGATTTGCAAAGACTTAGGTTTCAGCCTGTGTGATGTGCATGTACACTTCTCTACTGGCAGTATCATGAGTTTCCAGCTTTCTGCCTAGCTATTCTAAAGATAAAATGCTCTCCTTGTAAAGCCAGACTCTGAAAATATGTGCCTTTCAGCTTTTCATGGATGTGGACGGTTTGACTCGGTAGAGACAAGTTTTCCAAATATAAATTTCATTATTAAATCATCCAGCTTTCCCTCTTTTTGCAAAGCATCCAAGGTTCACCAGAAGGTCCTTACAGAAGGGCTCTTGATACGTGTTTGTGTGGCTGAAATCAAGTTGCATTGTCATCTGTTTATCCAGGGAGGTGGAACACGGTGGGCTAGCTAGAGAATGGTGGCTCTTCATTGCCACCACTGGCCAGTCCAAGCTTTAGGAGGGCCCTGTGGGCTGGTGTGTGCTCTGGGCCTGTGTCTGTGTTGCACTGCCATGGTAAAAGCTGGGTGGCTCCACTGGCTGAAACCAAATCTCTGACACACACATCTGAAAGAGGCCAGGCTGGGTGGGCTCTGTGTGGCACCATGGGTGAGAGATGAGGGGCAGGATGCTGGGCCTGGGGGAGAGGAAGGGCTAGATGGGTGGCTGAGAGCCACAGCAGTGTCAATACCTGCCTCACAAAGCTGTTGGACTCTTCTATAAATTATTATCCTGCTTTATAAACAAGCTCTTGCTTACACTGCTTTACATGGTACACTTACAAATTGGATTTGGGGTTGGAGGGGTGAAAGACATGTAAGTGGTGATTATTGTACTTGGTTCTTTGAAACCAGAGTTACGTAGAAGGTAATTTTCAAACTTTAGAGGGTAATGCAACAAGATTCCCCTGGTAAGCTAGGGCTGCAGGCAGACATTTGTTTTAGTTATGCTTCCATAACTTTGCACTGTGTTCTGTCTGGATCTGGAGTGCTGATCAGAGCAGTCTGTTGCTACACCACTCACTTTTTTGCTCTTGTTTCTAGGTACTAGCAAATAAAACGTGGTGAAGGGGATGCTAAAAATGGTCCACTTTAGGCAGTGTACAATTAGTGATAGTGGAAGTTACCTGAGAACATACAGATCAGAAATATGTGTCCACTTCCCTGCCCTGCCCCGTTCTCTGCTCTTTTCCCTTCCTCTTACCTCATTGTCTGCTCCTCACTAATATTCTTCATCATCTATCTGCCTTTTGATTGTGCTGCTTATTGGGTCTCTCTCCAAATTGTCATTATTCCTTATTCTTATATTTTACCCCATGCTTTGAGAGCTTATACTGTGGGTAATACTTGTCAGGGTGTCAGGGCTTGTGCCCCATGCTCTTCCAAAGGCCCAGTGTTTACAACTGTTCTACAGCATCCAGCAGGCTTCTGGGCACTGTCCACAAACAATAGCAGTGCTGCTCCCTCCTAGTGACTAAGCAGAACGTGTTTGGAGATGATACAGACTGGCAGTTACACTAATTACTGGCTTTGCTAATGTCAATGTTGAGTAAAATTTCAAAAGACTGCAGTACTGCTAATGTTCAAAAAGTACCAGAAGGATGGGTTGGGTGGAGAAAGTCCTGACATCGTGTGGGCCCAAAAAATAGAAAAGCTGATACAGCATCTTGTTACCAGAGAACCCAGAAAATAGACATTTAACCCCAGTTAGTATGTGATTTCTAAAATCTCATCAAACCTGATTTTAGATTGTTTTTGAAAGAAGAAGAAGGGAACATTTAATTTTACATCTTAATGACCAGAGTGTAGATCCCACCCTAAGGCCCTGGGACTGCATCCTGCAAGGTGGTGAACAGGTGAAGTTTGGTGACTCTGGCAGTGCAGGTAGGGGCTGGATGGGCCACTCCTGATTTTGTCTGCATGCAGCTGTGAGCTGGGTAACATCTAAATAACTGACAATGCCCAGTCATTGATTTTTCCACTGAAACAACAGCTTAATTAGTGTATATATTGCACGTGCAAAAATACCCAGAAGTGAGAGGTTTCTCCAGAGCTGATACAAACTCTGCCAACCAAGCTTTCAGATCCTTGCAGCATATCTGAAGTTCCCTAAGAAAGGGGAAGAAGGAATATGATGGTTTAAACTTAGAAATTAAATCCTGTGGAATGTGAAAGCAGCCATGTATAGAAATATTCTTTTATCTGTAAGGCAGGCTTGGCTGTCCCAGGAATTCTGTTCAGCTGAATGCCACCTCTCACTCTTCTGCTGTCTGGCCTCCTTAAAGCTTCAGTATCATATTCACAGACAGTGAGAAGCCAAGTTTCTAAGGCCATTGGGCCTCCTCTTTTCAAAAAAGATATTGTTTTTGTTGCTGTCTTTATTTATTTTATTTTTTTCTGAACATCTTCTCTGATGGCTTTTTTTGACAGGACCTGGGGGGACAAACCCCCCAAAAACATACAAAATGCTGAGCTGTCATATCTTCTATAGCTGTGTGACCTTACCAATGAGCTTTGAGGTGGGGGTGATTTTTGAGTTAGGATTATATCAGGTGTGCTGTCTCAATCACACGTTTTACTGGATCAAAAGGGAGCAACAATGGGTCTTCTTAATTTTGACTCATAAGCAGAAAGAAGCTCTTTCAGTACTGTTTAAAAAATGCCATTTAAACCCAGTTGGCTTTTCAGACAAATCCCTTCATGTCAGAACTCTGAAGTTCAAACCAAACCTCATTGTTTTCAGTGAGATGTTTCTCTTTTGTAGGGCTTCGTGGTGTAAGAGGAGGAACTGTTACACTCTTGAAGTGTAACTCTGTTGAGGGTATATTATAATTTATTAATAAGAACAGTTGACATCTAATCTGGCAGTGCTTTTGTAAACTCCAGCAACTACATATTGCAATTTGTTAAACTTCTGGTGATACAGTCAAAGAGCAGAATCAGTGCTGTGCTGAAAAGCTGCTTCTGTCTGATACTCTGAGTATTTCCTTATGTCTCCAAGGTATTGTCTGGAAGCTGCAAAGGGAGCAGCTAGAACTGAACTTCCAAGAGCTAGTGTAACAGCACATGATTGGACAGGGGAGCAGTAGTGCCTTTAATAAGTTAATACTTATCATTTTTGGAGAGTAAGAGTTCAAAGTAATGAATGCTGTTCTCTGCTGTTTGCCTTGAAGGTATAAGACAGCTCTTTTATAGTCTGAAATTCAAATATCAGCTGTCATCACATTTCTCTGCCTACACGTCTGCAGTGATCTTAGTTGCATTTTGAGAAAAAAAAAAAATTCAAAGAGTGTATTTTGATCAGGGAGGAGTTTATAAAGGGCTGCATATCTTTTGGGGGTTTGGAAATGGTTTGTTAAATTGTTTTGTAAAGTTATTAAATGAGACCTTAAAAACTATCTTTGATTTTGACCTCACTCTTTTGATTCAGACTTAACTCTTTTAAAAAATACCCTGCTTGTTCTAACAGCATTTAGTGAGAGCTGAACTTGTGTTTCAAAAAAGTCTGAGTGGTTCTAGTTAGAAAATTGTCAAATAAAATAACTTTAAATAAAGCATTGATCAGTTACTTTCTTTTTACTGTGCAGACAGGACTGGTTCTTTCTTCTTAAATTTAGTAGGAAGTTGTTTAAATACATCTTAGTAACTTATTCTTTCTTTACTTAACATAAATATTTTTAAGGTGCATTATTTCTTAAAGCAAATATTGTATTTGCACACGGAATATCTCACAGGTCATATACTATTACTAGGTATTTGATATGCCATGGCATTTTTGCTCCGTGTATTTGTGAGGGCTGTCTGCCTTTAGAATATGAGGGACACCAAATGTTTTGACCTTTAAATAAAATTGTGAGTTAGGAGCAGTCGGTCTCTTGTGGAAAATGTTTTGCAACCACCTTTCACATAACTTCAGAAATCAGTATGCCCGTGTGTCAACAAGAAATCTGTTTTCACTCAGTGCAGTTTCTCTTTACAGAAAAGATGAGTGAGAAGTAATGCTTTGGAAGGTATTTAAAGCCCAGATAACATGTAGAATGATAGAAAAATAGGGCTGGTTGGCACCTCAAGGGGCATTTCAATTCATCCTTTGCCTCAAGGTGTGACCAACTGTAGGATTGGTATATTTCACAAACGTGATCACATTTCCTCCTGCAGATTCTCATCATCTCTTTTCTGGAGGAAAGTTCCTCTGTATCTCAACAGGTCATGCTTCTCTACTTTTGACCATTCTTTGACCATTCTTTATATGCTTTCTGACTGTTCTTATTTGAAATGCCACGTCCAAAGCTAGACACAGGATTCCAAACAGAAGTGTATGGGGTAAGCAGAAGGATAACAACAGGTGCCCTGCACAGAATGCTTTCCTTGTCCAGGCAGTGTCGTGTGCATTTGGGATTTTATTGTGTTGGATCAGTATGGCCTCTTGGTCAGCTTGTGATTTATGCTTTTCTGCAGAACTGCTGTTGAATCAATCATTCCTTATTTTGTGCTTTGAAGTTGATTACCTCAGCTATGCTAGTGTTTTCCTCCCCTTTGAGTTGTATTCTGTCTGTATCAGCTGCCTCTTATGAATTTTGCATTAGAGTGCTTAAATAAAATGCACAGACAGCCCTTGGAGCAAGAACGAGGATTTGACTCTGGAGAGTATCCTGATCACAGAGCTATTTAGATTTTCTCTTGCTTGCCCATATATTCCTGACTGCACGCTTGCACAACTTCATCGGTAGGATGCAGAAGAATCTTACTCTGCTTTTGCCCATAACTTGTTTTTTAGGGAATAGAGAGCTGTGTTCAAATCTCCTCAAGCTGAGACCACACAGGTCTTGCACCTCCTTGGGCAAACACAGCTGCTGCACTGTTGTAAGGGAAGCAGATGCAGTCTCTGCTCAATCCAGTTGTGGAAGCTGACTTCCAACAAAATGGACAAAGGAGTGTCCCAAAGATGCTTCGTTACTAAGGGTCTAATGAAAACAAGTAGATGGGTAGTGAGAAGAGATTGGCCATGCTTCTGACTGTGGAAAAGTCTGTTCATGCCATATGGTCTAGGTGATCCTGCTCGGGCAGGGGGGTTGGACTAGATGATCTTCTAGGTCCCTTCCAACCCCTAATATCTATGAATCTATGAATATTACATACCAAGGTGTCCTTATAGGGCAGAACCAACCACAGACATCAAACCAAATCAATCATGAGCTGTGCATCCTCATGAAATCAGACTTCTTTAGGTTCAGCACTCCTAGAACTGCTGGTTAATGAAAAGCACTGCCTTCGTTTTGGTATCTACTCATTCCCACATTACAACGTTTAGAGCTCAGGCAAGGATTGAGCCCAGAGAGTTTCTGGGATTCTTCTGACTAGATGTGAGTATCTGCAGTGTAGGACAGCTACCTCTGAAATGGCTTAGCTTCAAGTTAAAGCAAATGGAAATGAAAAGGTGACTTTAGAATGTGATCCATCTCATCTTAAATTAGACATTTTAAATAGGACAGATGAATTGCAGACCCTAATTTTGGCTATGGACTTAAAAAAGCAAATGAAATGAATGTGTTAGATGTAGATGTCTACCTCGTAGACATCTGGAGCCAGGTAAATTGAATCTCACCCTTAGAGCTCTGCCTTTGAGGGCAACTCTTCACTATTTGGTCTCACAAGAACACCATAGCCACCTTCCCTACTGGTACCTTTTATGGTTCTCTAGATTTCTTTAGAAGCCTGTTAATCAATCTGCACTTTTTGCTTATATTTCAACCAATTACCAATTAAGATATCCTAATTTATCCATATATTTGAGATTCCCAGCTGGGAACCTGAGTATATTTCCCTTCTATTCCACAGTTATTCTTAGGATTTGGTGTCTCTTTTATGCTAAATTCAGAAAGCTTTTGAAGAGTGAGATCTAAAAGAAGACCTTGGAGTACCAGATCTCTGCAGCATGTGGGATGAAGCACACCTATCAACAGAAGTACCTTGCAAGGAAAACCTTCACATGCCATTCACCAATAAGAACAATCAGGGGCTATTTTAAGGCAGAGATAGAATATCTGGAGATAGAATCTCCCAGCTGAAGCAAATCTGACAGTTGCAAACACAGGATTTGTCCACTACTTTTCAATTTAAAACAGTGTGAATTTGGGACCCTAAAAACCCTCTGTAAACTCAATTTAAGTAGATAATTTTTTTCCATAACTCACACACTATCTGCCTTTTGCTATGTAGCAGCAGAAGTTGGAGAGATTTCAACATATGATGCTTTTAATCTCTTCTATGCTTTGAATTTCTTCTTTTCTTCCAGCTGGCCATTGCCTACCAATATTTATTTAGCTGCTGTGTATTTACAAGTTGATAGGTCACTTTTGATGGTAGTCTGTTAACATACTACTGAATTTCTCTGAGTCCAGCACTGTCTTGCTTTCCAATCCTGGCTAAACATCTGCAGAAGTCGTTGTGTGGTATAGAAACCAAACCTGGTTTTTGCTGAATCAGGCCCTAGGACAGTTTGGGAGCAGGGGTTTGGATTCAGCTTGCTTTCATTAATTGGGTTAGTCACTGGGATTGTGATTCTTTTCTTTCTGTGCACCCCACTGCTGCCCAGTAAGTGACAGCTGAGCCCTGTATTACCTCACAGCTAGAAAAGTAGCATCCCTCTCATGTTTAGCAGCCTGAGGATTGTACTTTTTTTTGGACATGTGGTTTCTGCTGAAGTTAAAATGCTTTGGGAAAATTTTTATTTTTTTTTTTCTAAACTATTTTTAAAATTACAGATAGGAAGCAGCACAGTAAACAATAGGAACTGTTTAAAAAGAACTTTTAATTTATGAATGGAAGGATTTTTCTTGTTCTGATTTTTAATAATCTGTTGACTTTTCCAGTTGGTTTTAAAATGGTGCCTGTGGATGTTTCCTGATTGATTTACATATAAGTGGTAGGTCTGAGGAGCCAAATTTAACTGCATTTTTATTTTTTGAAATATTTCTCAAGTGCTGGTATTACTTCCATATAGATATGTTAATATATATCACATCAGAAGACGTTTCAAGTGAAGCAGTAATTTTAGTTATTCTGTTGAACTTTACCACAAATGCCAGGGAAATTCAGAAGTTAGCAGGTTGTAAATTTAAGAAAACCCCAATACGGACTGAAAGAAAATAGTATCCACATTTCTTTTTACAAAAGTGTGTCTTCCATGTTTAAAATTATGTATCAGAAAACCCAGATATACTTTTCCCTGGTTTATCTGAAAAAATGCTGTAGAGGTTGCTGTGAAGGCACTGAGCCAAGAAAAGGTATTTTCAGGTAGAGAAGAGAGAAAGTACTTGGTATTTGAAAGTCTTGAGTTCTTCTGTCTGTTTGATATCTGAACATCCAGGTGGCCAAAAATGATTGAAATGTAGTGAACTATAGCTGAACACTGGTGTACATTTGTATTTATTTAGGCATGGATTTTTTTTAGCTACTTTGTGGTGTTTATATGAACATGTGGTGCAGAATTTACTGAGTGTTCTTGTCTAAAATTTGGTCTGAGTTATAGATTCAGAATTACTTGATAACACAGATATTCTGTATAAAAGAAGCTTTTCTTTGGAGAAAGACAAACATTTAGTTAGGTTTCTAACTACTAGTATGAATGGTCATATTTGTTCTGCATAAACAAGAATGCTAATAACTGTAGAATTAGCATTATTATTAACTAATAACTGTAGTATTAAGTTTCAGACATGACCTATTTCTTAACTCTGTAGGACCAGTTATTTATAAGTGAGGTATTAATGAACTGAAAGGCAGATGTGTTAAAAGAATACCTTTGCTTAGACTTTGTATTTTTGCCTAATAACACTTAAAAGAATTTAAAAAAGAAACCAACCCATCTGGTTTATCCTCCAGTCCCCCAAGGTGCTGAACCAGCACAGCTGCAGGGCTGGGAGATGTCAGCTCTGCTGCTTTGGCTTGAACTTTGTCATTTACTTCAACTATAGGCTACCTGTGCATTTTAAAATAGAACACATACTTTATTTTTTTCTAATCTGATCTGTTACTAAAACATAATTTGAACTGTCATCATCTCCAGGATTGACTATTTGTGGCTTCAGTTCCATGTGCTATGAGCTGATGAGTGACAGCAGTCTGTAAGATTCCCCAGAGAAGCAGCACGTGTGGACTGCCCATTGCTGCTGTCTATGCCACACGTGAGAAAAAGACCTTGCACCAAAACATGTCTTTTTTCCTAGCTGTAATAAAAGGAATTGATTCAGCTGAGTTACAGACTTGTGCACTTACTGCACATCTGATATGGGGCCTTTTGACTTCACTGAGTTTCTTGAAAGAAGTGACTGTTAGAGAAACCCAGCAATTAAAACTGGGACCACACCAGTGGCAATTTTCTGAATGCCTACCTAGCCATCTTATTTTTAAGCAGTGCTATATTTAGAGGGACACTTCATTCTTGCAGAAGAGAAATAAATCTATCAGGACTAGGACTATTATGTAGGACCATTAAATATTCACAGATTTTGTACTACTTGGTTGCTAATATTAGCCCAGCATTCATTAGGAGCTACATTCTACTATTGGTTAGAACGTTGGAGTTTTTTTTCTCTTGGAGTGCTGGAAGTCATCTCTGATCTGCATTTTATTGAAAAATAAAACTGCTGTCCCTGCCTCCCCTCTAGAATGCTGGTAAAAAGTACTAGAGGAGCAATATCTGAACATGTTGGTGTGTGTTACACCCCCAAGTGAGTCTGATGGTCTTTTCAGAATCAAAACCCACGCTCGTGGAATCATTTCCTGCTCCAGATACAAATAAATTATAATATTTTAAATGTCATAATAAAATTGCTGGCTTTTGACTAAAACTACACTTCCTTCTGAGCATTTTTTTTTTTCCTGTAAGTATCAGACCCAGATTTCTGGAAGGTTTAGTAAGCTTTGACTTTTTCACAAGGTAATTTTCAGGCAGTCTCAGTGGCTGGTTTAAGAAATGTCCAGTGGATTATGGTGAGTGCTACTGGTTTGTGCTGCTGGCTTGAATGCCTGTGTTACTGGGAAATGAAATACTGAAAGGTCTCTTCTCCCAGTGCTGTATGTAAAGAAGATGCACTTTTAATAGATATTTCTCTCTGTAGAAAATAAAGATGGAGCTTCAATAGAGATCTGAGCTGATTATGGAATTATCCTGAATAAAAGATATTATGGAGGGTATCTTTGTTTTAAAGAAGAATGGTTTGGTTTTTAGTTTGTTGGTTTTTTTTTTTTCACTCAAGAAATGATCTGTTTCTTCCAGTGCTCCAAATATATTTTGAATTGTATAAGTATTAGTTTATATTTTTAATTTTACTTACATTTAGGTTATACAGGAGATATAAGATAGGATTTTGATACTATTTTAGATACTATAAGATAGGATTTTGCAATTTTTGTAATTTTATATCCATTTGATATGTGAAAGTGTTCTGGGACATCACCATTTAAGTCTGTGAGTCCTATAGATTTAAATCCAGGTTAATTTTAAATTATGCTCTTTCACCAGCTCATTTTTTTACAGATGGAGCTTGTAAGAAAAGATTTGCATTAACCCATATGACTAGCACGATATTACTCTTTTGTGATGCTTTCCTGAAACTTTTTTTTTTTTTTTTTTTTCCCTGTAATAAAGTGATTGAACCTGATTTTGGTTTAACTTGCATTCTTTTATTCTGTTATAAGTCTACTGATGTCATTAGATCAGTTCTGATTTAATCTTATTCTCAAAGAGAAAAAAAACCCAGGGCCATTATTCCTCATTTCTGTCAAAGCCCATAATGGGCAGGCAGGGGTGAGAGACTGCAGCCAGCCTCACTGCCCCTCAACAATCCCAGCAGGGAATCTGCAGCTCCTCAGCTGCCCTGGCTGCCTGGGCAAGAGCAGAGGGCACGGCATCTGAAGAGAGGGGTAGTGCCCATCCTGGGAAAAACAAACACCCATCCTGTCAGGTTGGAATTCTTTGGTTCCAGAAGACCTCTTCCATCCTCACTGCATAGAGAGGAGGCTCACGGTGCTGTCCTGATCACCCTGCAGGCTTCAGGTGTTCTCAGCTTTACTGGGGATGCTTTTTGGGCTGGAGGTGTATTGAAAACATGGGTTGTAGGTGGGCTGCTAATGTTCTGCTGATGTTTTTATTATTCTTACTCACCAAGGTGTTTTCTAGTAATTTCTGCAAAGATTGGTAGTGTTTTCCCTTTTTAAAACTGGATAAACAGTGTAAGTGCTGTGTCCAGTTCTGGAGCCCCCAGCACAGGAAAGATCTGGAGGTGCTGGGATGTGACCAGAGAAGGGCCACGAGGATGCTCAGAGGCTGGGGCAGCTCCTGTGAGGGCAGGCTGAGAGAGTTGGGGGTGTTCAGCCTGGAGAAGAGAAGGCTCCAGGTGGCTCCCAGGATCTGCAGGGGCTCCAGGAAAGCTGGGGAGGGACATTTTAGGCTGTGGAGCAGTGCCAGGACTGGAGGGGATGGATCCAAGCTAGAGCTGGGTGGATTCAGATCAGACCTGAGGAAGAATTTCTTCCCCAGGAGGGTGGGGAGACCCTGGCCCAGGGTGCCCAGAGAGGTGGGGGCAGCCCCATCCTTGGCAGTTTCTCAGGCCAGGCTGGCTGGGGCTCTGAGCACCCTGCTCTGGTGGGAGGTGTCCCTGCCATGGCAGGAGGTTTAAGGTCCCTTCCAACCCTGACAATTCCATGGTTCAATAAAGTCCAGCACTCCACTAGATGCAGATGTTTTATCCAATTAGTGGTTAAAATTAGTAAAATAAATACAGAAAAGGGAGTAAAGTTGCCCAGAATGTCCCAGCAAGTAAGTGAAATGATGATGATCCATTCTAAGTGCTGAAATTAATCAATCGAGTGACTGTGGCTTTTAACAAACAAACTTACCCAGTAATGAAGTTAGCAAGTCTTCTAGTGTCAGCACTTCTTGGGTTCACTGTAGTTTTCTGTTCTAATTTTTTTTTTGGATCTTAAATGCTTCCTTGATCTCATGCATCTTTGGCTACTCTGCTACCTCCAGGTATTTCTGTGTAGCATCAGTTTGTGGAATATGCAGAGTATAAAGGTTCCATTTTACTAAACAGAGAAACTAGTGTATGTTCCACAAACATCATAAAGCTTAGGGGTTAAAGTTCAAGAAGAATCAGATGTAGCAAATATTGTGTTTACAATATCCTGTTAACCATACATTAAGAGCACCCTCACCATTTGAGTTACTTGAATTAGTTCTAATACCATTTTTGTTTTTAACCTAGAACTATTTGAAGAATAATTCTGATTCAAAGCTAAAAGAAAGATTTAATTAATAAATTGAAACATATAAATGATGCATGCATTTGTCTAATATTACAAATCTCAAATGTTCTTTGCATATGTGCCTATATATTTTTTATGAAAGATTACAATTATTTTTTAAAAATAAGAATGAACAAGTCGGATTCCTTTGGGCTCTTATTAAGAAAATCTTTCTGATTGAAACCTTTTTACTGTTACACTATAAACCACTTTAGCACTATTTTATCTGTAGTTGATCATATGTAAAATTTTTTTATTGTCTCGAATTATCTTTGTCCCAATATCTTTCTTTTTGCTGGCAAACCCCTATGTGTTTGTTGCTGAAGAAAGACACGGGTGCTAACAAAGTGAACTCTTGTCTGCAGCTGAACTGATCCAGTTGAGTCAAGTCAGATTTGGAGTGCAGACATTTGAAAAGGGTGTCTTTAATTATTCTTATTCCTGTTAGTGTGTGATAGCTGAGGTTTTTTTTCTTTTTTTGCACTGTCAGCTGCAGCATTTCAAACTGAATTGCTGCTTCTGATTTGCCTGTGACAGGCAGAGGTGCCAGGCAGACTGCAGGGCCTGGGTGCTACCAGCTTCTGTCCCTTTGCTTCTTCGTTTCCCTGCCTTGCTCCAAGCTACTCGTGCTGGCAGGCACACCTCAGGGAAGCTGGACTCTGCATTTCCACACTGCCTTTGCTTTCTCACGTGCCCTTCCTTGAACCAGCTGGTTTAGCCAGTTTGAGAGCAGACTGATCTAAATCCTGAAGAAACAAGACCAAATCTGATTTAGCCTGGCCCTTTGCACTTCCAAAATACATTTCACAGCTCGGAACCAATCTTGGCCCTGAAGCAGCAGGAGTAGGTTTTGTTCCTTTCTCTGGGCTTTCGGTGAAAATGGAGCAAATGCACATCATCCACCAGCCTCATATCCTAGTGTCTTCATCTTTGGCTCTTCCTGCTTCTGTTCTTTTCCGTCGTTGAGGAGGAAAGTCACAATTGCAGAGGGTTTCCAAGGGGAAGGCAGGCCATTCATGTGAAGGGGCATATGGATTTGAGCTGAAAATAACAAGTTGCAAAACTCTTGTTCTAAATTGGGAATGCAGTTCTCAAGCCTGAGATTCCAGGAGATTCTTGGAATACATTTCCCAATACCTGCATCTTGGTACACGTCCCACTTCTCTCCATCCCAGTGTGCAACTCAGCTTGAAGGTTTTACTCCACAACAGCACAAAGTTTACATTGGTACCGATTTTCTCCTGTTTCCCCGTGCCCTGCTTTCCACTAAGGGATGTCTTGCTGTGCACATCATGTGAGAGCCATGGCACGCTGGCAGAGAGAGTTGGCTTGGATGATTCAGGGGTTAGGATATCTGGGTTCTGATGCACAAAGAAAGATCTGTTTAAGTTCATCCCATGGCCTACCCTAAATTCCCCTGCTTGCAGTGTCCTAGCTGTGTCAGGTAGCAGTAGCTATGGCAGCAACATCTCTTTGGCCAGCTGTGCTCTTTTTAACCACAGGCTGTGTGATGAGGAATGTTCTCCCAGCTTCTTCTTGAATTTTATGCAAGTTCTGTTATCCTTGTTAGGGAAAGTTGAAGTGGTCTGATCAGGAAATGATTAAAGCATGAATCAGAGTGGCAGTGTCCTCATTTGAAAAGAAAAAGTGCAGTCTCCTGGATACTTAAGGTTTTAAAAACACTCTTTGCCATCAGTACAATTGTGCCTCCGGGAGAAATGAAGAATCCAGTATGACCCCATGACTGTGCACTTGATAATCATTTCACTCTTAATAATCTAATCCGTCCATTGTAATGAAGCAATTAGCTTGCTGTGCCCCTAGCTGTAGTCTAATGGTGAATAATGGCATTTATTCTTATTTTAACAGTTTTACTGTTGAATACTATTAGGTGGGGTTTATTTGACGTGTCATTTCAGGCCTCGTACACAGTAGAAAAAAATCTTTTTATAAGTCAAGCTATCTGTTGAGAGGACTTTTATGATGGATGAATTTAGCTCATTGCCATAACTTTCTTTGGGTCAGAAATAAAGATAATATAACATTGGAGGAAAAATAAAGGGAAAATATAAAGAGAAAAAAAAAAAAAGGGCAAGGAAAGGAGAAACCACAGCACTAAATCTGGCTGCTATTAGTTCCTCTGGTTCCATTTGAAGTGATCAAAGAAGTGATCTGTGACAAAGCATTACTCATTCCTGATCTCATCAGCTAGCTTCAGAATCTTCCCTGTATTTTTCAATTTCTTTTATGGTCCTGACACTCAATTTCAATACTGGTTATCTTTATAGGGCGTTCAGTTTAAAATAGGAACAAAAATGCCTTCTATGTTTTTAAATGGGATAAGGGAAAGATTTTATTTGATAGGTACTATTTAAGGTTAAAGTATGTTTATTTTGACTTTGCCAGGGCTGGGTAGTGCTTCTTTTCTTTCTTGATTCAATGTCTCTCTTTCAGGCTTCATTTCACTCTATTTTTTTTTTTTTCCCTGGAGTGCTTATTCCTTGTAAGAGCTTTCTATGGCACAGGCAGGTGTTGCCAGTGCAACCATTGCTCTGCTCCTACCATGGTTATTTTCTGTGCAGGAATGGCATGCAGTCTCAGACATGGCATCCAGGAGATGTGAGGAGGGGAAGGCAAAGAGAAGAGTGTCTGGGTTTTGTTCTGTGTAGCTACTAAACAGCAGACCCACTAGGAAGTTCTTGAGGGGAGAAAGCACCTTTTCTTTCTGTACAGTTCTCAAGGTCTTATTTAAGGTTTTATGTATTTTCAAGCTCTGCCACTAGAATTTCCACGTATCAAAGCTGTGATTTCCAGGAGCAGTGTGTTGTGCAGAAATACTGTATTCTGGTGGGTTCCTTGGCTTGTTCTCACATCAGCCAGGTCTGGGTGTACTCAGGGCTTCCTTGGACCCTCTCAGCTTTTTACAGGGATTTGCACATTCCCTGAGGTAATTAAAACCCCATTTTCAGTTTTTGTCAGGATATTTGTTTGACAGAACTTTCCGTGTGCTGCTAGAAGTCAGACGAGTTTTGCTACGTGGATTTTGCAGGGAGAAACTCGACTTTCTGGCAGTGGCTCTCCCTGCCTCCCTGGGGGGCTGAGCTCTGCATCCTCTGCCTGGGGCAGCCCCCCTTCAGCAGCAGCAGCTTCCAGGGCCCCTGGTCCTGGGCAGCACCTCAGGTGGCTCGTTGCAAACCCTAGACTCCAACCAGGTGGGTAACAGTAATTCCACTCACTGGGAAGTGCCTGCATTTTTGGTGGTTGTTATTCTGTAAAATGAACCTGGTATCTTCCTCTCCTGATGTGGATTTGGAATGCCCCCCTGTGTGGGTTGTTTTATGGTATTTCAGATGAAGGCAACTCCTTCCTTTCTCCTACCCTTCCCTCTCTGGTCGCTTACAGAGCAATGTTTGTGCCTTAAAGAGGCTCTCACACATAGGAGTGAAAAGAGTGAATTCCTAAGAATGGCTATTCTGAGATATTTCTGAGTAAGAAAACAAATTCAGCCTAGTTAATCTGTGCAGTGAGAGATCAGTTTTAACTCTGACTACCTCTCTCTTTATTGGGGACTGGAGTCTCCCAGATAAAGCTGAAACAATGGAAACCAACAAAGTTGGCACCCAGAATGGGCATACTCTGTTAAATTGGTTTTTTCTTCTATTTATCTTTTTTTTTTTTAAATGAAAATCAGTTGCTCAACCAACACAGCAGAGTGGGCTGAACGTCCTCTACAAGAACTCCTGTTACTTATATTCTATAGTGTTTAAATATTATTTTCTGTGTGTTTAGCACGGCCAACAAACAAAATGTACTTCTAATTATTGTTATCACTTAACAAATAGCCTTCTGTTGTCTCATTTAGAACAAGAAACTCGCTTAACTCCTCAGAAAACTAAATTAGCCCCACGCTTAGAGAATTACAGAGAACAAATTTAATTGCCTACCTTTCCCTAGTCTTCCTTATCTAATTTGTATCGTGAGCATTTGAGGGCAGGTCAGGGGACTTTTTGCTGTTTTAGAAGTGCAGATCTAGTCTGGATTATGCTAAAATTTGTGGTAGCTATTTGCCTTTTTGCAAGTTTAGTTTAATTGTAGCTGTGAGGGACATCCCCAAAGGAACTGCCTTTTTGCTTTTGCCTATTTTTGGAGAACCCATCAGAGTGCCCATGCTGAGAACAGAGGAAGAGGCAACTACAAACATTTATAAACGAAACAGGTGAATAGTAAATAACACTTAGAACTAACACCAATTTCAACCTGAATTTTCTTTGAAAGAGGCACCTCTGTTGCTCAGTTTCTTGAAATATCACTTCAGCTAATTACAAAGTCAGGCGAGGGGCTTCTTTTTCTTTGTTTAGTTTTCTGTTTATCACCAGATACTGTTCAAAGAGACGAAGATTAAAAAGTATGCAGTATTTCACACTTTTACCTGTCTTTTAGGGGGTTTTCTCTGTTCCTGTCAGAACCTGAAAAAAAGTCTAGTTTTCTCAGAAAGGTTGAGGCTTGAGAATATCTCCCTTCTGTTGCCTGGTTCATCGTTTCCTCCAACGTTGGAATTTCACTTTGAGCTCTTCTCCCAGGGCACTTCCCCAGGCTCACACAGCTGCCCTCTCAGTCAAGGGGCCAAGCTCAGAAAAAAACCAAAGGAAGGTGCACAAGGAGAGGCATGAGGGTAAGAAAAGGAATCTTGTCTGAGCTAATCATAGATAGTTTAGAGAAAAAAATGTCATTTTCCCTGTACGGACTTTTCCCTGTATGGACTTTGTTTCAAATGATTAAATATCCTCATCAGACAAGTATTTTGGAAAATACCCTGGCATACCCTGTTCTTGCCAGGTGTTTATTTAATGTTTTAAAATAATTGATTTTATTTTTTAATAACCATCTTCATCTCTGGGTTTTGATTGAGGCTTTTGGTGGGGTTTCTTTGCTAACAATGTCCCTGATAGCTTTGGGAAGCTTATAAAACACCTCCTGTGCTGCATTTGCACTGTGTTCTGTGACTGCAGTGCTTCCAAAGCTAGAGAATTCCACAGAAATTCCTACTGAAGACTATTGTCTAAGTCTCACCAGTAAGCTTCAATATTCAAGGCACTAATTATTGAAAACGTATATCTTTTTATATGTGGAGCATATACACATGTAAAGATATGGAAATGTTTGAGGCAAAGGGTTGAAATGCCAGGTTTCTAACCAAGTGTTATATTAAAACATCATTGATTGTTTTGCTTTTAAAAGGAAAACATAATTATTCTTAATTCCTGGGTTGTTTTGTTTTTTTTCTTCTGTAGCAGAAGGGAAGATGAGTCCCTAGAAAGAATAAGTGAGTCTTAGGTTACTAAGTCCAAACTCCAGCTCTCAGACAAGCTTCTTTTAATAGTCCATTTGTAACTATTTTATAGGTAGAGCTTGATTAGTTTAACTGTGTTTTGCTCTCACTTCTCGTATTTTCAGTTGTGCTCGTAAACCACTCTTTAGAGTCAGAAAACATCTTCAAATTGCCTGTTTAGCACAGTCGCATCTGATTTATACCCCTGCTTTAGCCCTTCCGTATTTGCCTCCTCTCTTCCTCCGGCCTTTTTCCTTTTGTCACTTTACTACAACTTGCATCTCTCTCCTTTTTCTTCAATTAGGCTCGTTATTCCCTCGTTCATTCCTAACTCACGAGGTGCGAGTTCACCTCTCTTCTGGGGCAGGCAGGGCTGCGTGCGATGCTCGCGGGGAAGCTTCCGCAGAACCCGCGCGGCTGGACCGCTCCTCAGCCTCCCTCCGCTCTCAGGGCCTTCTGCGAGGGGAGATGAGAAGCCCCGAGCCCCGGCCCCGCGGGTCCCGAGCCCCTCGGGAGCCCCTCGGAGCCACTCGGAGCCCTTCGGAACCCCTCGGCCGCTCCTGGGCGGGACCCGCGGCGGCTGCGCCCGGCCCTTCCAAGGTGCGGGGATTGCCGCGTTCTGATTGGCTAGAGGCGTCTTGGCGGCTGCTGATTGGCTGGCGCTGCGGCTTTAGCCCGCCCTGCTGCGGGGTTCCCGCGGTTCCCACGCCCCGGGGCTCCGGGGTTCTCACGCTCCAGGGTTCTGTGTCCCGGCTTTGCCTCAGCTCGGTGAGTGTATAGCGTGCAAAGCGTCGACCTGCCTTAGTTGCGGTGCTGTGCCGAGCCTGGAGGCGCCTCGCAAGTGCTTGTTGTGGTCTTGTGTTTATATACCAGCTTAATGAAAAATAAAAGTTTCCCTCAGGTGGATGCTGGAGGAATGTAGTGTTTCTGTTCTTCAGCTTAGTTCTTCCTCTGTTAGTAGGCTACAGTGGTATCCTTAGTGATTTGTGGGCAGCTCCATATGCTGTGCTCAGAAATTCTAGTGAATGAGGCACTTCCCGGGTGCTGTATGCTTTTAAGTTGGAACATCTTTTTGTTTTGAACCTCTTCTGTTTGTTTCTGCCCTTGTTTGTTTCTGTATTTGTTTTGTTTAAATTTTATTTAGGTTTTTTTTCTTGGCTGCTCATAATTGGAGGGGAAGTTGATTTCTTACAACTTTTTGGTTAATTTTTTTTTTTTCATAAAGCTGTTTCTTCAAAGTTCCTCTGGCTTCAGGCCTTGCTTGGCATGCAGTGGAGCACCCTTCTGTCAGCCAGCCATTCTTATGTTCTTGGATGTCTGTCTGGGTGAAGACATGTTTGGAAAAACTGTAGTGATTGCCAGACATTTGAGCTCAGAAATCGGAAGGAACTGCAAAAAAAAAAAAAAAAAATCTCAGAACTACTTGTCTGAGAGTTTCACTAGCAAATTCCCAATCTGGCAGTTTAGCTCAGCCTAGTTTAGGAGTGTCAGATGAGTTTCTCTTTGGACTCGTGCTTCAACAAGAAAGGAGTTTTCAAAATCAGTCTAATACCTGGTGTGTCTTGTCTGCAGAGCTGGTCTTTAGAACATCATTTTTGCCCTTACTGTGCTCTTTCCCCTTGGGCAAATGCACTAGAGAAAGCTTTTCCTCCTGCTTTCATAGCTTGGCCCTGGTGAGCAGCTAAGTACAGCTGCCTGCTCTCTCTCCCATGGAATGGGGAGAAAAGAAAAGGAAGGTGAGAAGATTTGTGGATGGAGAAGACAGTACAGAGACTGTAACAGATGATTCTCTTTGTGTGATGGCTTTCTGAGTAAGGCTTCACTTGGGAAGGGATCCAGTGTGAGTTCTAATATATCCTGGAAGTTAGGGTAAGAAGCAGCTGACTACACTGGGGCTGGGGGCAGCTGCCAGAGGTAGTGGTAATAGCATCAACTGCAAAGAGAACCTGCACCTCTGAGCTCTGTAGATCCACCACTCTTCTGACTGTGGTCTCCAGATGTGATGCAGCATCTGGCAGAGAAGTTCTGCCATAAAGCTGTGGGGGAGCAGCACAGGGAATAGTGTAAAGCATGTGAACTCTCAAGCTAAAACAGTTCCTCTTCAGTTTTAAATGTGATTGTCACTTGGTAGCAATCTGTCTGTGAATTGCAATGTATCTTGAAGAATTTCTTACTAGTCATAAAGAATGACTTTTTTTTTTTAATTTTTCTTTTCTGTTTTTAGCAGCAAAAATAAGTAAAGTCCATTGCAAGTACTGAATTGTATGGTGAGAGCAGGATTTGAGTAGTTTGTTAAATTCAGCATGGGTCAAATAAGGAGATTTGAAATGAGAAGGACACAAAATATTGAGTAACTGCTGCCTAGCTGAGCTGTGCTAAGTGAGCCATAGGATCTCTGGTAAAAACAATGTGTGACCATGTCATTAGCATAACACATGCATAGAATCCAAGTAGAGCTCCCAAAACGAACACCAATTTTATATTTTCCCACTCTTCATTTCATAAGCAGAAGTGATGGTGTGAACACAACACATCAGGTTACCTTGCTCATCTCGTAAGGATGGAAGCTCTGGAGTGACAACCCTTGTCTGTGTCACAGGAGCTAACAAAGTCTTAGCAGTGCCTGTTCATTTGTTTCTGCCTCAGAGCACAGGGAAAGCAGGATGGGATGTGCTACCAGTGACTGTCAGCAGCACTGGCAGAGGAAGGTGTGGTAGCTGGGGGCTCTGTTTCCAGCTCAGGTGGGAAATAAGTGTAATACATATTAGGATTTATGGAGGGTTATATTGGATCTCCTGTAAGATGCCTGAGCCCAGCAGGGAGCTCAGGAGAGGGGTTTCTATTCTCAGTTGAAGTACCTGGATCAAAACCTGCTATGACTCTGAGAAGCTCAGAGCTTGCTCAGCCCAGGTTGGAAGCTCTGCCTGGCAGATTAAATGTTTGCAGGACCTGGCTTCTAAAATCTTTCTAAACCCATTCTCTTAGTTTTGTGTGATGTGAAGTTGCCCTCCAAAGTTTCTTTTTGTTTGGTTTCCATATGATGGCCACACATCGTTTGTCAGAAGTTATGGCCTTTCTCCAAAGGCTGTTGTTTAATATGGTATCATCAGATTTTTGGGGTTGTTTTTTGAAAAAAAAAAGCAGCTTGGTTTATGTAAATAGAGAAACTTTTATGGAGGTCATTAAGGAAATGCAGAGTGAAGTGCTCCTGGTTAGGAGGGCAGTGCCTTGTCTGGGCCTAAAGCCTGGCAGGAACCTCAGCTGTGAATGTGCTTGTTTTCTTTCAGAGTTTCTAAATAATCTTTTTGATTGTATTGACAAGTTTTTGCAGTGAATCAAAGGATGACTCCGTGATTTATTTATTTTTTTTTCTGAGATGGAAACTGGGATTTAATTTTAAAGTGTAATTAATATTTATATTTAAAAGAAGTTGCATATTTTCTGTGTACACTCTCTTACCAGCGTGAAAAGAGTGATCTGAACACAATGCTAACGTTGTAGGAGCTGGTCCACTGGAATTCCTAAGTAGCTGTAGCTTGTGGGCCTTTCTGGCTTTGTGGCAAACCAATTACTTCACTAGACCACAATTTAATTGAGAGTTGGGAAAAATAAGTTCCAGTTCACTTCTTTGTTCATTAAATTCTGTCTTTATCAGAATTGTGCAACTAATAAACCTCAAGTTGGCAGAGTGTGCTTCTGTCCACGTGGTGATTGCCTGCCCTGGCTGCAGATGGTATTGCTAACTTACTTGGAGGTGGCATTAATTACTAGCTTGGAGATGGCATTAATTACTAACTTGTAGATGGCATTGTTTTCCTCTGTCTTTTTGGTGTTCAGTGATAGAAAACTCTGATTTGGTGTAGGAGAGGTCACACTGTCTTCCCCTTTGTACTGTATTTACCATTCAGGAGGCTGCTAGAGTGCAAATTAATAATAATGGACCATGTGAGCTGTGAGAGAGGAGTGAGGTTCTGTTTGTTTTGAAGGGATGAATGAGTTCAGCAGATAGTTTAACAGCAGTTTTGTATTGCTGAGCAGCTGAAAGAAAGTGGAAACTTTGGGAAGAGAGACTAAAAGAATCCAATAGAGCCCATTCTTCATTTGGCTGCTTGGTTTTGGTTTGGTGTTGTTTGTTTGTTTTTTATCATTTAAACATGATTCCTGACATTCTGGTTATTTTACCATTGAATAATGAAGACACTTCCCTTTGTTGATAGAATTATCTTCCAAAATGAAAGTTGTTTTCAGTTGCTAATTCACTTTGTCTGCCTCATATCTTTTCCTGTCATTATTAGTTTTTTAAGATATTTGGCATTTTAAGAGCCCTTACAGTAACTCAGTATATCAAGATTTCCAGATTTATTGCAAAATTAGGATTCCTTCTTGTTCAGCATCTTCATATCCTGAGTTCATCAGGAGTGAAACCCAGTGGTAGACTAAGAGGGACTGCAAGATACAGAGTGGCCCAGCTGGGTTTGTTGTTTGTTTTATTTTGTTTTTAAACCCACAGTTATTATTGTTGTGGTTAAGATGTCACATTCAACTCATACTCAAGGCAGAGAAAAAACATGTAGTTGCATTGGTGTAAGCTGAGCTTTTTCAACCTTGAGAATTGCTTCTATTTTTGTGCATGTAAATGAAAGGAAAGAATAAAAGGAATATATGCATTAGTCATATCTAGTGTAATAATTGATTACTGAAAGTGGGGTGATCTCCATTTATTATTATAAAAATTTCTAAAGCAAAGATAAATACATCTTAGTGGAACTAAATCATTCCATAGAAATAAGTTAATTTAACCAAGCATTTAGGGGGGAATATTTATGCTGAATTATTTATGATAACTTTTAAATACTGTACCATTGTCATTATTTTGAAGTAGTCTTTTGGATTCATATTGAAAGATCAGAATATTTTATATGGTCACTAAATCATCAGAAATATGACTTGCTATTGTAGGAGAGAACAGAAACTTTTAACCTAATTTAAAAATAATGCTAATGAAACAGTCACTACTTGACATAGTTGAGATTTTTTTTTTTTTTTTGTGACATTTTAGCTTTGCCTTGAGAAATTTGAAATTGCAGTTACTGGTCAATTCTAATCTAGTAGTTTCAAGCTGTTTTAAACTTAATCCAGCATGCATGCCAATAGTTCATTGCTGAAATCTAAAGTCATAGATTTTAAAGCTGTGAGGCATTCCTGATAAAGAAGAGTCCTTATGTCCATATGGCTTAAATTCTGTAGAGTAGAGTGTAGAATCTTTGTAGTGGTCTGCATGAAAAACTTTGGCTATGAGAGGTAGCTGGAAATATCTAGTCTGCTCTATATTCTCCTTATTTTTGGGTATTAAACTAGCAGAATTTGTCTCCTTTTGCTATTATCAATACTTCTTTTAGCTAATAATCATGCTCTTAGCAGTGCACATCCCATGATCTCTTATCTGCCCCGTGCACACTAAGGTATGCACTTAGTTTTACAACTTTTTGGTCAGTAGGAAAAGTCATCAAACAAACTGTCATAGCTTTTGTCCAAGTGCCCGTTTCTTGGGCATGTTTCATTTGCCTTCTTATTTTAGTCTCCATTTTTCACCCTCTTGTCCAGTCTCTTCAACGTGGCCATAGGGATGCCATGGGAGAGCAAGTTGCATCACTTGTCCCCACAACCAGTCATCTCATCCCAGAAAGCATCCAGGTAATTTAGACATGGATATTTCCTGTGGGTGGTCATGGCTTCCAGTAGGAGCTGCTCCATAACCTCCCACCTGGGCTGTGGTGGGAGGAGTTTGTCCAAGGCTTCTGTGTGCTACCATAATGCAGAAAAACAAGATTTTTGTGTTGGAAATCTAACTGGGCAGTTCCTCTCTCTCTTGAAGGCTGATTTAATTTGCCTGGTTTAAGATGTGTGTGTTTGCTTGCTTGACAGCCACGTCTATATTCTGGCCACAGCATATGAATCATCCTGATATAGGGTGACCATTTGAATATGTCCCTGATCCAGTAAGAAACAGCAGACATGGGTGAGACAGAGCTGTTATTTTTAAATATGAAAATGGGAATTCTAAGGCTATTGCAAGAAGATTTTTGTCTCTGGGTGTTAAAAAGCTGTACACTATCAAATATATA
>JAOEGS010009296.1:0-26447 GCA_025447755.1 Corythornis vintsioides | reverse complement strand
CCCTGTCCACCAGGACCCCCAGGTCTCTTTCTCCAGAACTGCTCTCTAGTACATCAGTCCCCAGCCTGTACTGATACCTTTTGTACTTTTCCACCTTAGGACAGCTGAACTTTGGTCTCATTAGCTGGGGATGCCAAAGAAGCTGAATAGTGCAAAGCAGACCACGAACCCATCCAATTTGCCAGATATTGCCATGGCTGTTTTAAGATTGTCTCTGGTGTCAAATGAAGTGGTACACCTGGCCAGTGTGGACGTGAGCTTGCTGAGGTTATTGCACAAATAATGAATAAAAGTAATTTTTTGTTGTGTTTATTTTTTCTAATTATTTTTTTAAAAAATGTTTTTACAGCACAATAGTCTTCCTTGTGACAAATGAGCCTATTCACTGGCATTGCATTTTCAGATTATACCATTTACAGTTCTAGAAAGAAGTGAAGAAAACTTACAGGACACCTTCAGTTTTTCATTTGATTTTGTTCTTAATTTTTTAAATTATTTGACATTGATACAAAAAAATAGTATCTTGATTAGCAGCTTTGCTGGCAATCCCACAAAACTGTAAATAATACTTTAAAAGAATGCACTCCTACAGACACTATAGATAAAATATATACAATTTAGACAAATAAATACATAAGTACAGCCAGTCATATATAATGATACACCTAAAGTTTGGTTACTGTTGACAAGCTTTTCTAGTTAATTACACTCTTCATTTACAAATTGCCATTGCCATCTACATTATAAAGACAAAAAAAAAAAAAAAATAAATTGATGCTTAACATTATTATTAGGAAAGACAGAAATGAACCTTGAGACTTCTCTTCAAATATTCTTACAGTTTCAGAAAAAAAATGCTTTTGTGAAAATATCTTCCTGCAGAGAGGCATTTCTCCCCAGATTCTTCACTCAATGTGCTTTGTTGATTTATGTTTTGGAAGGAAAATGTGATTATAGTAATACTTTTTGAAGTGACTAGAAGACAATGTCTTAACAAAGTTGTCATTTGTCCCATGCTTAGTGACAAAAAAAAAAAAGACCTTTAACATAAATATTCCTTTTCATTAAAGGAAGCCAAATGCAAACATCTGATTGTAAACAGTACCCTATGTGGCATAAATACTACTGAGTGGAAGGGACAATAAGTTGTCCCTGTGAGTGGATGTATCGCTCCCTTTCTAGCTCCAGTTTGTGATGCTGCTATTTCCTAGCAAAGAAAAAAAAAACCTGTTATGTGAGTGTCACAAGATAGTGAAGTCTAGTATCAGAAAATTAATAGAAGTGGAAAATAAGGTTTTTGTTGTGTCCTTTTAAATTCACTTGTCAATAAAAGAAAAATAATATTGTACATTCAAAAGTTAGGGCACACATGCTTAAGGCTCTTGAAAACACTGGACAATTATAATGCCTAACTCAGTCCATGCATAACAGAATACTACCTAGCAAGCAGACTCTACACATATATACAGCTGAATACAGAAGAAAATGCCTTAGAAATATGTACATCAGTTTCAAGATGAACATTTACATTTCTGTTGAGCTATATATATATTTTTTTTTTTTTTTTTCTCAGATACTGTTTTCAAGGTGTACTTTCCAATCCTTAATGCAGTCTACTTGTACTAGGAGAAATTCAAGGCTACCATGCTACTTGACCCCTGAGGTATCTGGCTTGGGAGCCCTGCTGTTCTCTTGGTTACTAACCAAAGGCCACAGAAGCATCAGCAGAAGTAAGGCCACTAAATCCATTTGGCTGTGGATTCAGAAACCCCAAATTACTGCACAGTGCAGAGGGATAGCAGAAGTGATTGCGGCCTGTGGGTTGGGATTATTGCAAAGTGTGTTCTTGGTAGAGTGGCATCCATGTTCTTTGATTTACCTGAAGGCTGGAGGTGAATTCTACTCTTGTTTCCCTTCCTAAACAAGCATATTCTGGGGCTGGGTTAAAGAAAACTGAACTTCATCCAGTCAGTGTACATGTTTTATACATTAATCTAGGACCTTGCTTATCTCAGAGTCCTGAGTTTGACAGGAAGCAAGAGCAACTGAAGAAGGACTAGGTCAGCTAGGGAAGGATATATTTTAATTATGCTGCAAGAAATTCTGTATTTTGATATAAAATTACTGGTTTTCATTTAGGAAGGGTGCACAAGCTCCTGTTGATTAATAGTAACTCCTGGGCTGTTGGTTTTGTAGCTTCACCTTTAGATCTGAAAGATTTAAGACAACTACTGCTTGTGGCTTGAAGGCCAGGTACACTTTACCTTGCTTATAAGTAGTTCTTTTCAAAATGGTTGTGCTGTATGTGTGAATAAGACTTAAGAATTTACGATGAAACTGCAAACCTTTTGGGGTAGTTTCTTCATTCCTCTGTCATTGTTGTAAAGTGCTATGTACATCTGTGGCAAAATCAGGTCAGAGTCTTCCTTAAATTATTACTGTTAATTTCTGACAACTTTATAGACATCTTGATTAATGTACAGACTTAACAGTTTTTCATGTTACACATAATGCTAGCTGAAATGAAGGAGACTTTTGTGTGTGCTGTGGATGGCTTAATCTGCAGCTAATAATATATTTGGTGAGTTTTGCATTTTTGTAACTGGTCTGTGAATTCATTCCAAGTTGTGTTGAGCAATGTTATATATTAGCTCTTTGTTAGAAGGTGGTGTTGAATAGAGATGGCTGCAATTTTATTGAAGAATTTTCTAGAAAGTATTTTTTTGACCTTTCATTAGCTTTCATATTCAAAACATATAAGCATATTATGCAACTTGAATAAAAACTCATATATTTGATTTTAGTTTCATGCTCTGGGATCTCTTGAGCAGGACCTCAGTGAGTATTGGCTCTGTGATGAGTAACCTGGGAGCTGCAGATTTGTATCAAAGGCTAGAATTTGGCTTTCTTTTAATAGGTGAGTCCTAAAAGCCATCTATTTTGCTGTGAAAGCTTATACGTAGCTGTTGTGTACTTTATTGTCCAATCAATAGAAAATTGATTGCATTCTCATATTGGACAAAATTATACTTTCCTACACTGTTAAAAATCTGGTAGAATCTCATTCATATATATACTGTAGCAAAAAGTAAAGCTTACCTTAAAAAGCTGCTTTTATGCTACTTTTTTTTTTTAGGTAAGCATTGCAGTGACTGATGTTGAAGAAATATACTGCTAGTAACACTTGCATATCAATATAATTATATTGAATTATAAGACACTTAATTGAGAGATCCACTAATACTAATGAGAAACGTTGCATTTGTGTTGAAATTAAAAGTTAAAAGATATTAATATTTTTCTTATGTATTTTTAAGATTTTTTTCATGTATCTCCCCTGTCTCAATTCCTGTAGATTTTATTTTGTTTTAAAAGCCTATTAGATATTTTAGGGGCTACTTTAGGCAGAAACGGGGTATCTGCTGAAATAAAGGAATACCATTTGGTAGATAAAAATATACTTCAGTGCAGGGTTGTTTGGTTTTTTTTCTAAGGCCTATGAGACACTGATGTTCTAACCTATCTAAATTCTGCTATTATACCATCAGTAAGCTGTTTGAGATTTGTACACATTGTACTATAAAACATACATGTCAAGATAGGTGAATGAGGTCAATACAAATGTATACTGCTCAATTAACAAAGCTCTAAGGAGGGATAGTTGTAGGGTATTAAAAAAGGAATAAAAGTATGTTTGTAATTAGTAATTTCTTAGGCCTGAGCCTTATCTTGGAGGCTGGGGCATAAACTATTAAGCAACTTGTAATAGTTTTAGTGTCTTTTTACATACAGATGCAGCAACTGATATGTGTGATAGAGGATAATATACAAAATCTGAGATTTTATTCTAGATCCTTTTAATTAGTATAATGTCTTTATGAAAAGAGCCTGAAGTCTGTAAACCAGTAGTAGTAGTCAAAATGTGAATGAAAAAATCAGTCTGTAAAAATCCTCTCACAGTAAATATCCCACAGTTTAACCTGTAAATCAGCAGATCACTTTGTCAAAAAATAACCAGACTAAACCAAAGTTAAAAACAAAAAAAGGTATTTACATATGTAAAAATCTTAACATCTAAGATGTTTCTTGCTGGACATGTCATTCCAAATTCTGTGCATTTCTTCTGGCGTTATCTGGTGCACTGTGATCACTCTGCGGTACCTGCACAAGCTGTAGGCCATTTTCCAGTGATTGAAGCCACTGTTTTGAAAGGGGTGAATGCCCAGCTTCCGAAGACAAAGTCCCACGTACACATCTTCAAGATGAAGAAGTCTGGTATGAAGGGAGGTTTTGTAAATCAGTTCTGCTACATCAGCTGAAAAAATGTAGCCGGTGCCTGAACAGAACGGGGGGTAATTGCTGTCGGGATACAAATCTCTTGGCATGTACCACTTACTGCGAACATCTCTTATTGGTCCTCCATTTATCACGTAACCAGTGAAGTACCTTCTCCTCGGCTTGGTGTTAGGTTTGAGCAGCTTATAAATAAGATTGTCCATATTTACAAAAATATCACTGTCCGTCTTCATAACGTACTTTGCTTTTGAACAAAACGTTGCTACCCACCTCATCCCCATCAACGTTTTCAGAGTAAGGTTATGATAAGAGTCAATAAAATCCTCCACAATAATGTCATGAAAAATTTGGCTTTCTTGCTCTACCATTTGATTTAATACAGGGTCTGTGTTTTTTCCAAGAAGAAATAGTGTTGCAATTTTAATTCCTTTAAAATTATTTTCATCTCCCCACGTTTCCCGAATGGCTTGCCTTGCATCAAACTCTTTGTGAGTTGTGCTGATTAGGATGACCAAGAAAGGGATGCTCTTCTCACATTTGTTGGGTTCGTTGATAAGAAAGTCAAAGGAATGTGGATTTATAGGTCGAGTTCTTATGTTGCCAAAAGAAACGTTTTTTCTGGCTATGGATACGCTACTGAGCTGTCTGTGGCCAGTGTAGGAAGAAGTAGGACGAGTTATACTTAAGTACCAAAGAGCACTTGCCCAACAAACTACTGTCAAAACGTATAAGCATGACACCTTTGAAGCCATTGTTCCTCTAGTTCTTCTATTCCATGCGATGAATAAATAGCCTTTGTACCATGAGCGCACCTATGTCCCAGAGAGGCAACATGTTATTAATGAAACTTTAAAGTTCGATATAGAAAAGTAACTCTGTAATCATTCATGGATCTCAAATAGGGGCTATTAACCCTGATGATACTCAGCTTTTCTTCTTTTACTAGCAGTGGCTTCCATTTCTTGGAATTTTCTGTTATTTCTGAAAAATATGAAGAAGATTTTTATTGCCAGATCATAATAGCCTAGGGCAAGAGAAATGAGCTTAAATACGACTGCCTATTAATAATCTAAGTGTCTTAATGCATTTCTCAGATAACCTTTTTTTTCTGATGAAATATAATGCGTGATAGTGTACTAAAATAGAGCAGTAAAAGTAATGTTTTTGGTTGATAATTTCTTATAGAAAATAAGAAATAGTAAGTTGGCTAATTAGGTAATTTTAAAAGTATATGAAAATATCTCTTTCCTAGCATTTTCTTGCTTTCAAGCATTTTTTTCTGGGCAGTGTTTAAAAAGATGCTATGGAACATTTTAAAGTTATTTGGAGAACGAGAAACAGTGTACTTAGTATTAATAGCAGTGATGGCAACTATGCACATGAATACCGAAAAATCTCATTTGGTCTAAATGTTAATGACTGTCCTGCTAACAAGGGCATGCTTTGGTGGAAATCAGACATGATGGGACTGATTGGAAAAGATACAGGAGACAGAGATAAAGATGCTGTCTTACCCATGTAAAGATCAGCGCCCGAGTAGGCTCCATAAAAGTCTAGAAATAAATGAACACAGTTCTGTTATTCTTGTTGGCTTCCTTCTCTCTTCCCCCAAACCAGTCTTTACTTTTCATGAACAAACATCATTTGTATACCATGTAAGATAAACCAGAATGGCAGCCTATTAAAACTATCACTTCACTGGCCAGTGTGCACAGCACTTGCCTACCTGGCCAGGGTTCCTATGTGGGCAGCCCTTCCTCACTGCTGTGCCAATCCTGCCTCCAGCACCTGGGGAGCTTTGAGGCTTCCCTGGATCCAGAAAATGTGCCAACCCTGCAGCTTCCTTTGTCTTGGCATGTTTCCTGTGAACCAGTTCTGTTTTTCATAGTTCCATGGAAATGAGACAAGCTGCAGTTAAGCCTGCCAGATCAGTGCTGGCTCCTCCAAGGCACGCCAGTATCTGGAGAGAGTGCCTGTAGGTTCCTGAGCTTTACCATTACATTGCTTCAGAGCTAAAGGCTAGTGGAAGCATGCAAGACAAGCTTTACATGAGCATCTTTGAAATATTTAGTATTTACTTTGGGTAGAACAAAACATATATGGATTCAGATAAAAAGAGAGAAGCCTTGCCTTAGAATCATTCTTTCTGTTTCCACACCTCTTTGACACATTGCTTGTATTACATCAAAATGCTTTTTAAGGTGCTTGCTCCTCTCCCACAATGGAGAAAGAAAAAAGCAACTGTATGTATCCAAAAGCAGATGAGAGTGTGGCCCCGGAGGTGGCCTTGTGGCAAGGTGTCCTGCTGGCTGATTAGTTGCTTAGGGTTTGTGCAGGCAAAGACCCCATGGAGGCAGGATTATCAGAGTTAAAGGACTGTTATTCTGTGTCACTACTGCACGCTGAAGTGAAAAAATAGCAAGAGAAATAATATGAACATTTGTTAAATATGTACAGGTTATATCTCTTTATGGATTCTTATAGTTTGTGTTGTCCTGCTCATCTTCATTACCTGCACTTTTAATTTTAATGACCAGGCTCAGATATCCCTCTTACCTTCCATGAAATAGGATAACATGAATTTCTGGCCTGTTTCAGAACTTCATCGCTTTCAGATGGTTTTGCCCTATAACCAGGTCAATTTAATAAGGTAGAAATTCACTGTGATCTCCTTTGCTACTTTTCAGTGAATTTGGGGTTTGTGATCTTTTTCCCACACAGCAGTAGCAGTAGATGCCTGGGAGCAGTATGTTTACATAAGGCCCCTAATTGTCCCATAGATCTGCAGAACACAATGATCGTGGCATACACATGTACATCCTTGTAAATAAATACACAAATACTATAAGGCCTGGAGAGGGAATCTATCCTGCAGTAACACCCCACTGGGGTCACTGGGACACAGTTCAGAGAAAGTCAAAATGCATCCCTGATCTAGGAGATACATTTTCTTCCTGACTTGAAATCCCAGAGGGGAAAGCACCAAGTATGAAATGCCATAATGTAATGAAAGCGTAAGAGTGTGAGGTCTAGAAGACTGTTAAGTACAGTAGTCAGGGATTGGAGATGGAGAGTGAGAGCTGTGGAGGTCAGTGTATTTAATGGACACCAGCATTTAAGGTCTCACAAATACTTCTAATATTCTGCATATGATGAACTGTAGGAAACTATATATTACATTCTCTAAATTAGGGTATATTCTACATTTTTAAGTTTAGGTGCATTAGTTGCCATGAATACCGTGCAGATTTCTGAGAAAATGGAGAATCGTAACCAGTGCAGCTTACAAGCTGCAAAATTACATAAAATAGATTTTTAGTTCAGCAACATCATGCCTGTGATGTCCAATTTTGTGTGCTCTGAAAGGATTAGAAGCAACAAAAGCCTTATGCTATTTTGGAGAAAGATTTGAAGATATTATAGAAGATTTTTTGTTCAGTTATGAAAACTACAGATAAGTGTTCAGGATGAGTATTTCTTATATTGGTCCTTGGATTGCTGTCTCTTGCAAAAGTTTATCTATTTTGGTTGTGTGTTTGGTTTGGATTGTTTTGTTTTTTAGGTTTTCCTTTTTTTTTTTTTTTTTTTTAAGAAAAAATAAGAGGTTTTTATGTTGTTCTTACAGCTTGGAGTGGTTTGCACCATTTCTTTGGTAATTTTTGAGCTAAGAGCAGGCGAAGTGACTGTAATTTTCCTGACAAGTGACATTTTTTATTTTATTGTTTTAGGTTTGTTTGTTTGTTGTGTTTTTTTGGTTTTGTGTTTGGTTTGTTTTTGTTTGTTTTTTTTTATTTGGGGGGGTGGGAGGTTGGAGGTAGTGAAGGGAAAAAAACAACCAAAACAAGAGCCCCCTGCTTTTCTGTGATGGGTCACTCTACTATTCCTATTCTGCTGTGAGGTGAGGAACTTAATGTTCTTGTTTTACCTCAGCTTTTTGCTATGGGGAACACATTTAGAAGAGAATAGCAAAAAAAACCAAACCCAAAACAAACGGCAACCAACCAGACAAAAAATAAAACCAACCAAACAACAAAACACAACAACAACAAAACCAACCAAACAAAAAAACCCTTGCAAATACAAAAGAAAATTTGCTGAGGAGTCTTGATCGGTTATTTTAGATGATATTATTATTCATTATGATATTGTGTTTCTAGTCCTGATATGGGATTTGCCATATTGTTGGTCTAAGGATGTGTTGTGGGATTGTTGTGTGTGTGGTTTTTGTCCTGCCATGATGCTCATTAGAGATTTGGAACATGATGGTCTTTAAGATCCCATTCAACCCAAACCATTCAACAATTCTTGAATGTGGTATTTAAATGTGAAAATCGTGTAGCAGCAGGATTCTTATAGGTTCTTACTGAGAGAGAATAAAGTTTTTTCAGTTTAAGGGTGTGTCGTGTGGGGACGTAGACACAGGTAAAGAGAAGCATCACCCTCTTTCCTTTGTTCCATGAGGTGAAAGAAAATTTTGTAGTAAGGCAGTAGCAACATTAAGCTATTGAATCCTGGTTTTAAAATATGTTCTAATTCACTCTGTCTCTTTTCCCAACCTGGCTGTCATACTGTAAGTAATCAAAGGCTCAAGTTTTGCTAGGGTAGATGATTAAAAAAACCCAAATGTTTAGCATCATGTTTCCATATTGTGACTCAAAGTTGTAACTTAATTGCGCTATTCATGCTCATGCTGTGCAAGGCAGAGAAACCACCCAGTTGGAGCATGGAAAGCAGTACTGTGAAACTGCAGAAAGTAATTGACCTGATGGAGACTGTGTTTGCAGGAAACCTTTTACGAGCTGACTGCACATCAAGAATAATCCTCCAGATAATGAGCACATCTGAGAATCTTGCTAACTGCTCATGGGCAATTTTCAGGCAGATGTCAAATGAGTTCAGCAAATGTTACTTGCTAACTGCCATGTTTTGCCAATATTTCGGAATGCTGTTGTCTGTGCTGAATGGTTGTTGATCTTCTTCTTTCAAGAAGGCCCATCGTATATAAGTGCAGTTGCATTATATAACTAGATCACAGTGGACACACATGATAGAAACCACAGCTCTTGAAGATTGATGTGTTGCCCTAATTGTAATCCATACAGTATTGTTGTCTACTCCTGAGGAACAACTGGGTGCTGAGTGGAGGCAGTCAAGATGCTGAGCCCTGCAGAAGGCCCTGGGTGAGAAGCTGCAGAAGGCCACAGCTGCTCGTCCTGACACCCAGGAGCCCATGAGGCACAGCACAATTGAGTCAAACAGTGTGCATCTCTGCCAAAATGTACTTATTCCGTTTCCCAAAAAAAGAGAGAATGCAGCTGTTAAATTATTTAGTAAATATAGCAAGCTCTTCTCATTTTCCCTGAAGAGATTTTTTGTAACAGTTTTTTATGATCATGGCTTTCATCTGTATATAGACCAAGACACTGAAATGTCTTCACTGTTTATGAAGTCCTTAAATTACCTAAGGAAAAGTCTGTGATTAGTACCGAATCTTGTTGAGAAGATAATTATCCTGAATATTAAGAACACATCTACAAAGAAATCTTGGCTGTGTGTTTTCATAGTAATTTCTTGAGGAAATTTTGGACAGATGGCATAGGTGATTTAATGAGAGATTGCAAACTCCTCTTTGGCAACTTCATTTGAAGGTTTCTTAAATATTCCAAATGCTTTTGCTGTGCCTGAGTGTAATGGACCTGAAATCAAACCAGTGCTGGAAGTGATCAAACCAGTGATGGAAGACCATCCTCTCTAGAGTATGTATGGGAAGGGACTGTAATAGTTGTAGGAGCCACAGCCTTGGGTCAGGGGAAAAAAGTACATTCATTTTGGGTATGTGTTCTTTAGGAAACTGAGTTCTACTCTGGGGGGTGGGGGGCTCCCAGCTGTCATACATTAAGAGGCTGGCTTCCCTTCTCTTCCTTCAAAGGACAGATATTTTCTGAAAACCAGGATATGTTTTTAAGGTATGTCGGTTGTACATAGAGAAACATTAGTTGTTCACAGAAATACCGATGATGGACTTTACCTTGGGCAGTAACTGAATGTGAAAGCAAGTATTCACACAAGGGATTCTTTCATGATAACAGTTCTCTTTTCATGAATGCTGCTTTGCAGGTGGTTTATGCTGTATTTCATCACTGAACTGAAGAACTGATCTTTGAAATAGATTTGGAATGTATAAGTTATTTTTCAATATTTAGTACCTGCTTAATGTCACTGAAAGGTAAAAAATAACTATGCATTAGGGAATTCTATGCACAGATTCTGAGTCTTATGCAAGTTGAAAGGAAAATTGAAGGAAAATGCAAGTTTTAAAACTTCCAGTAATTGTGGCCATGCTAGTGAATCTTCCCTAACCTTTAAAGATCTACTGCAGTCTTTTAAGAATTAAAAGTTAACTCTATGTGAAGGCTAATCTGTATATGAGTGACTTGTCTATATTTTCCACTTCATTTTTAAAAATTAATGTTTCTCTATAAAAAATAGTATTTTCTGTTCTTTTTCAGTAAGTCCTAAAACAGCCTACATAAATCAAACTGTTTTCATTGCTTTTTTCTTATGCTTAAGAATGAATTATGCACTTTTTTTTTTTAATTCCTAACAAACTAATTTATTAGTGAACATAAAAACGGCTACCACAATCAGTAAGCTGTCAAGTACAATTGTCAATGTGGAAGATGAAATAGTTAAAGAAATAGCTCAAAACAAATGTCAGATTTACCATAGCCGAGGGGAGTGGGAGAAGTTACTGATGAGGGAACACGAGCTTGGCATGAAAAAATATTTCTTGGCTAGCAATGTATGGAGGTAGGATCTCAGTGTTGGTCTGAGCAGCTTTTCTTTCTGGCTTGCTTTGTACATCAGAAGCTTTGTAGCTATAAATTCCTATCCAAGTTTTACAGCTCAGGAAGTATTTTTTCTATGCAGAAAATACTTCCCTGATTTTTCTGAGCAGAAACTTGAGAGGAGGTCCTGATCAGTAGTTTTCATACACACAGCTCAATGATCTTCATACACAGAGCAAGCCTTAGGCCTCAGTATGACTAGCTGAGCTAGGCAGTAGCTGCCTTCTCTTGTGGTAACTCAATGTGGTCTGCACTGTATGTGGCTATGTGAGGCTTCTGTAGCTGCAGTTTCTTCCTGGTAAATCTGACTGAATAATACTGTCATTGGAGAACCCCCTGTGCCAGTAATGAAGGACAAAGAAGTGATCAAGACTCAAGGTTGTCCAAACTGGGCACTGTGCCTGTCTGGGTTTGGGTATTTAATAAAAGCAAAACATTCACAGTTGGTTTGCTAACTATATTAAAAAATAAAGTGTGATTTAATAAAATCTGCTATTCATAGGAAGTTAATTTGTTTTTTTTTTTTTTTTTCCTCTATTTGGCATGTCTCAACATGTCTACCTTTTCAGTAGCCCTCCTACTGCTTTGGTCATTTTTCAAAAACAAGTCTCTTGGTAATGGTCATTGTGTTTTTGTGATGACCTGGTCTACTCCAATGTCTCCCATAGTGGTATCACACAGCTGACTCCATGTGGAAGGGGATAAGAGAACAGAGCAGACCCTGAGGATGGATGGGTTTCTGAAGTTTTAGCAAACTGGCTCTTCTTGGTCAGGTATTGTTATAGATGGTTAATAGCTAGATTTTATTCAACTCAAAATAATATCAGAACTTGAGACATTCCAATTGGCAGTTCTGTCTTGCTATATTGCTGATTGCAGAAATTTACCTGGAGCCAGTGTAAGCTATAGTTAGGGGGAGTTGTGCTGCTGAATTTAATAGCAGACATTTGAAGCATATATCCTTTGCATTAACTGAAGGGGAGAGGAAAGAAATGAACATAAAACAAAAGAGCAGAATAATTTTAAGCAGAAGGTTGGGTTTTTTGTTTTTTGTTTTTGTAAAGTTGCCAAGGAGATGAAAAGTGTCAGATCTTGTGTGACATGCATTTGTTTTCCCCATGAATGTTTTTCAGAAACAATTTTTAAAAATGTTTAACAAATGTTTATGTTGTGATAGGTCATTTTTGGTTACATCAGTTGTCCTGTTACAGTAGTAATGTATAAAATTGCATCTCAAATTGGTTATAAACTGATGTAAATAATATATTTCACGTTGGGTTACCATAGCCACAGCAATTATTTTCCTTAGCTATTATACTCTGCTCTGTTGTGAAATCTCACAGCAAGGTTCCTTAGATCATGTCACCATCAAACTGGTTACGATAATTTGCATTAGGGGAAAAAAAAAAAGCTTTGAGTTCTTAAACATAAAAATTCAAGGGGAAAACCTTCAGAACTGCTTTAACAAAATCTTTATTACTCGTGAAACAATTTTACATAATTTATTACCAGAGTCAGTAGGTTAAATTACCTTCAAGTAATAGTGTTTGAAATCAAATATAATGCTGTTCTTGCCTTAACCTTCTTAAATTTCACTATTTAATTTCCTTTCCTTTGTATTCACAACAATGCCTGTGAAATAGTGGCCTGGCTTATGACACCAAGAGGAGATGACAGTCTCTGTGATTATATAGATGCCTACCCTAGTGGCATGCCATTCTCAATTAGTCTGTCACAAAAAGGAGGGGTAACAATCATGTGAACTCCTGGAATCACACTTGCAGTCTCTTTGGTGATAACTCATTGAACTGGATAATGAAGCCACTTGACATAATTCACATGCCATGCATTGAAGGAAATGTACAAACAATTAAAACTTCTGGATTTAGTGGGAAAAGTTCCAAAATATTTTTGAACCTGCCCATTAAGGTATCAGTCAGGGGAGTTTCATTTTAAACTTTATCAAAACTGTGGTCACTACAGGCTGGAAACATTGATTATTGTGATGTATACATACACTTTTATACCCTCAGATCACAGGACTCATTGATGAACAGCTACTGGAGGAAGGGGTTGGATGCAGTGATCTTGGAAATCTTTTCCAACTGTGGCAATTCTGTGATTCTTCTGTATTCACAGGAGTATCTTTATGTATCTTATGATAGCTATATTTGTTGGAATTGCTATATATCTTTTACCTGTGGATGATGGAGATTTTTTAAAAGGTTGGAAAATTGATAGAATTTGCATTATTTTCTCATTTCTTCCACGGCAATGTGGCTAGAAAATTTTGTAAACAGTGCGTATGTGATCATACATTTTAACCCTGCTCTGGCAGGGAGGTTGGACTCTATGATCTCCAGAGGTCCTATCCAGTCCCTCTGATTCTATGGTTCTTGTCCTGGTTTGAGTGAGAACTGAACTAATTTTGTTCAGCCATTTTACTTCTCAGCTCAATTTTTAACTAACTGCACTGTCTGAAGTCAGCAGCCTGTTTTCCCAGACAGTGTCTGCTTCTGGCAGTAGTAACATCCCATGGTTAAAGTTACTACCAAGGACTGATGTGCAGACCAAGGGCATGCTGGATCTTGTGTATCACACTGTGGGGAGCAGAAAGTGAAAGGCCACACCTGCAGGGAGGGGTGGACAGGACAGGTGACCCCAAACTGACCAATGAGGGATTCCAGCCCATATGCACCATATTCAGTATAGAAAGCTCTGTGATCCAGAGGGGCTCTCTCTATTGTTTGCATTTATTCGTTTATGTTTTTTTCTTCTCTTGGGGGGCTCTCCCCCTCAGAGCACCAAGGGGGATTCTGTCCATTCTGCCATTGATCCCAATCTGTGTGTTCCTGATTCCAGTACCAGAATCCAGCTCCTGAACACAGCTCCCATCTGCTGTGGGGCCTAGTCTGGGACTAGGTGATGTAATGATAGTGATGTGATTACCATCAGGGGTGGGATTCAGTACTGGTTCCTCTGGGGAGGGAGGGAGTTTAAAAGAGAGCATCTGTTGTCAGTCTGGGGGCCACCCTAAACCATGACATTTATTTTTAAGAAAAAAAATTAGATATCAGATTTCCAAGGAAACTGTTGGAGTGACACTGTGGCTACATGGGCATTTTTTTTTTTTTCTTTTCCCTGGAAATATTCTCCATGTTGAGGTCCTAGAACCTTGCTCTGTCCATCCAGGAACTGCTTGCATTTCAGTCTTTCATGTTTGCATTACAGTAATTAATGTGAAGCTATGTTGTGAAGCATTTGTCACCGTGAGCTATTTATAAGTCAAGCTTCAAGTTTCTAATTCCCTTTGTGAAGTAGCTGTGATACATTTAGCGCAAGCTGTTGCTTTCAAAATTGCACCTGTCTCTCAGAGAACTGTAACAGAAAAAAATTCCACTGAACAAATGACTTTTGTCTTCAATGTGGAAAATATGGCTCGTGCTTCAGACAGATGACTTATTCTCACATATATGAAAAACATTTCTGGGTACAGTTTTCTGATAGCATTGCCTTAAATCTGGCAAAGACAAATATCTGCAGCTCTAACAGAGCCAGGTGCTGGCTGCCCAACACTGGCAGTGCTCCAGCCCTCCAAGTGGTCAGTGTTCATGAGGTTGACTCCCAGCATCTCTCCAGCTGCAGCACTGAGCACCTGCAGTGCTGGCTGAGCTTTTTAAACAAGTTACTTTGCAGAGAAGGACAGCCCTCTTAGAAAAGTGGGACTTGCATAGTCCTTTCACTGAAAGGAGCTGGAATTATGTTTTACTGGCTTGGTCATTTGCCTGAAATTGATGGAGTGGTACTTTCCTGCTAAGGAGCTGGTATAACAACCATCATCTCACTGGCCCACTGACAGCATTGCAGCTTAGTCCACCTGAGTGCCAGCGTTTCTGGCTGTTAGCTGTATGTAATTACCTTTACAATGAATACTGGAAACATGTTTCTTTTTTACTTTGTCATAACTAAATGGTAGATGGCGTTTTGCTTGAACTTAAAGGAAAATGTACTTTTACTGAGGATTGAACAAGAAAATTTCAGCTGCAGAAGAGGGCAATTTTTCAAAGCTATTAACATTTCAGGGTAAGGCAGTGTCATGCTCTTTCAACTAGCACATATGAAGCATTTCACAGATGTGACCCCAGACAATTTGTCAGTATTCAGTTTTCTGAAGCTTGCGGTTGAAAAGGACTGTTGCACAACATTACACTTAGACATTCATAGAACATATAATTAACAGAAGAGGCCATCTCTCTTGTGGCAAGAATTTAAAGGCCTCACAGTAACTGGAGTTTTTTGGATGAATCAGATGGAGTGAATGCTGTAGTAAATTAGTAAATATAAATCTCTGTGAATCCACAGGAGTGAATTTGTACTCATTCTTCTATGGCCTTCCAGAAGTGCAGCAAATTACATTCTCAGCTGAGACAGAAATTTGAAAAATGCTGTTTGGGATAATAAATAGGCTCCTGTCTCCTTAGCTAAACTGTAAACCCATTTTGGGTTATCGGCTATGACTACTTATCCTGCTCTCTCCCAAAAGAATGTTTCTTTTATTTTTCCACTTATTTCCCTTTACAAAAATTGTGAACATTGTCTATTAGTCTCAGTGAAAGAAACCTGTGTGTCTCTGGAGAAAGCAGCCAGTTAACAGCTTTTCCATTTGTGCTCAGATCAAGCTGAGCCCTATGAGAGTTGTAGGAAGAAATTGAGGAAGTTTTCTCACAAACTGTTATTGATGAACAGTTCGTGATAATTTCTCAGTTAATAATTTATCTCCCTGCTGGTCAGAATATGGCTGATAATCTCAGGTATCTAATAAAGCTACAGGAAAAACTAAATTCTGGTAAAGAGTAAATCTGAATTCCTGTTTCAACTCACTTTTATCACTTATGCCATTAGAGATGTCCTTCATGTGTACTTTTGCACTTTTCGCAAGGGAGCATTAATCTCAGATCCTGAAAAACTTTGTAAGTTGTCAGGAATACTAACTCTGATTTCTTACATATTTTGTCTGTGAGCCTTCCTAATTAGGGATACTTGCAGGGACTGGTAACTAGGAAAATAGCTAAGCAAACTTCTTAATGTGCATGCATGTGTTTGTCTGTCTTTCCCTAAAGAGAACAAGGCCCATTTCTGTGGGCTCATTAGCTGCCAGCACATTTTGCTTTGTCTCTTTCCTGTTGTGATGAGGGAAGTGTAACTATTGCAATTGCTACTTCTCAGAATAATTGGAAACTCTCCAGTTGGCTTCTCCACCTGTAATTGCATTGTCCCTAGTGGGCTGATGTAGGTGTAAATGTAGACTCATTGTCTATATTAAAGGATTTCTCAAAACACAGGCAGAGGAGTGCTATGTATAGTGTTAAGCATATTCCTAGTTGAAAACAGTCTTCCTCTTCTCAGCTTGACTTTTACTGAGGTTCTTTCATGATGTGGATAAAGCATGTGATTACACTGCTACACCAAGAATTAGGCAGCGAAGTGTAAGCAACATTGCTAAGTGTTTTCTGTTGCTCTGCTTTGGTCTGTTGCACTGTTGGTATCACTGATGCTGAGGATGGCTGGCTGCCTTGATTCTGATGCAGCTCAACACACAAAATTCTCTTGTTATCACCCACTTCTCTTTGGGATGTGTTGGCTTCTGCTTGGATATGAATATAATGCACTACTGATAGAAATCAACTTTGTGAAGCAATAAACAGTAAATATGTTCTGTCACTCTGCCCAAGGGAAATCATATCATACCTTAGTTATCTGTGTATTCAAGGCCAAGCCTTAAGGAGAAAGAGGGTACGTGAATAGACAATGTAAAAATATAGATTGCTTCTCTTAGCTCTCCATCTGTGGACCTTCAAGAGCTTTATAAACACAAAATCACTGAGCAGCTGTATGCCCCAAGGAGGCAGGTAATGTGGTAATAAAATCTGCCAGGCAAGTTAAGGGTCCAAATCTTGATACGTAACTCAGGGTTGTAAGAACTGAATAGAGTGGTTTCACAGAGAGACATTCTTCCGGGAGATTCTTTTTCTTATAGAAGCAGTGTAAGATCAAATTCTCCCTTTGATAGTTTTCCAAACTTTGGGGGTGCTTAGTCTTTCAGTGGAATCAGAAGAGCTTGCTGTATAAAATAATATGAACTCAGACCTTCTCTGGAGGAAGGCATTTGCCTCACAGCATGGCTGGAAACTTCTGAGTTTGTTTAAGGGATCCTTCTGAGCATGTTTAAACTCTGTACAGATCTCCCTCAACTTCCTAAACCCTTCCCTTGTTTTCAGAGGTCTCTTTCCAACATTATTTTAATCCTGAACAAAAGAGATTTTAAAGCAGTCTGTGATCTGTGGTTCTATTTATTTCCCAGCTATTCTGATATCAAAGGCAGAATAAGCAAAAGTGATAGGAAATGTGGTAAAGCAGCTGTCAGGCCAACTGTTGTGGGATCACCCAGGCCATGGGAGGAGCACTGCTTTGCTGTGTCACGAATCCTTGACATAGGAGTCCGTTAGAGCCCATCTCTGCTGCTTCCTACCTAGTGAGGAAGAAGGTGTTTTCTGACTTGCTCTCCTCATGGAAAAAAGCCAGGAAATATAAGGCTAGATGCAAACATCAGTAATGCTTTGTTCTGCTGCTTGGGAGAAAACAATTGATTTCCTAGCATTCTCACTCAAAGCAGGGTAAGAGCTGCTGGAGAAGCAGGGAGGGTCTGGCTAAACTCTGCTGGGCACAGAGGAGGACAGGCAATCCTGCCTGGGGTATGTGGAATGAAGCCTCCCCACACTGTGTGGTTCAAGGTGAGGGGAAAACAAACAATCTAAATGCATGGCATTTCAATCTATTCTCTGAAAGCCTTTCTTGCTACTGATTCAATGAAGAGAAACGCCTCAAATCAAAGGGATGTAAATAATTTATTGATCCTCTTTTTTTTGGCTGTGTAGTAACAACATAAGAGTTGCCCCAGTACTTTTGAAGAGAACTCAATGTTTTATTCTTTCTTACTCAAAAGTTCTCTCTTTGTCTTCTTCTTTGAACAAATACAATTGCCAGTCTGTATAGCTAAGAGTGCACATACTTTGCAAAGGTGCTGCTGCCATTTAGGTTCCTTTCTAAGCTGTAGTCTTAGACATATATTTCAGGGAAAAGGAAGCCAAGTGGATGAGTTTATTTTCCCTTTGTGTGAACAACAATGGGAATAATTCCAGAGTCAGGCAGTTAGGCTGCTTGAAATGCCAACTACAAATCACCTTTACAGTGAGGCATTAATTCATTCTGTGAAAATATGCACAAACTGGGTAAAAGAGTTCCATTTCAATTCCTCCCCATCCACTGGCTGAATCAATTAAACTCCAAATAGCAAGTTTTTGAGAACGTTTCTGTTGAATTTTTTTTTTTTTTTTAACTTCTCCTAACCCTTATTCCTAACCATCTTCCCTCCCTCCCTCTCAACCTTTTGCTTACACATGTCTCCTGCAGAAGATGGAGGAGTTATGGAGGGTGCTGGTGGGCACATGGCAGGGGCATGGCTGCCTGTCCTCTGGTCAGCCCAGGCTGCCCCAAGGCAGTTCCTCGCCTCCAGCCAGGACACAGCCCTCCCAGCTGTCAGGAACCCCTTAATGGCTGATGGAGTGATTAAAGTCCCTGTCTATAAGAAGGGGAGAAAGGGATTTACTTTGACTCTCCTTGGCTGTTTGGGTTTAGAGATGGGCTTTAGGAGCTGAGAAGTACTGCAGCAAAATAAGATGGAAAACATCTGCATCTGCACCTGGATATTTAGAGGCAGTGTGTGTGTGTGTGTGTGTGTGTGTGTGTGTGTGTGTGTGTGTGTGTGTGTGTAAGCTGGAACTGAAACAAAGGTATCCATGCATTTTTAAATAAAGTATAAATTAATTTTAGTCAGATCAGTTCCCCAGTCAGATTTGCCTTGTAGTCACACAGGATCCTGGATATCAGCACAGCTGAGTGGCATCATCAGCCTGAAGCGAGAGGATGGGGCAAGACAGGACAGACCTGTTTTTATGGCCATGCTTCTGCCTTAAATGATCATCAGAGAGATGAGGGCTCCCTTGTTCATCCAGGGAATGTAGCAGTAGTCCCAAACTGTCTTCATACAAAAGGAAGACAAAGTAATAAAAAAGCCTTTGCTTGCCTATTAAAAGTTTAAAGTTTCACTGATAACGGGAATGTTTTGGAAATTTACTCAAGGACTTCTGAGCATTAAAAATAACTTTTTTTTTTCTTTTGTTTACACATTGCCTAATGTTTGTTTGTATCCTGACCTCACTTTGGATATAAACTGGAAACTTAACTGGATTTTAATAGGAAACTTGTTCATGCATATAGCAGCTTTAAAGGGCATGAATAGTATAGCTTGAGAATGTGCTGCTATCTGAAAGACTGATGTGATTTTTCTGATTTTTATGTAAAATGAAAACATAGTAAGGGGCTGTCACAAGCCTCTGAATCAGCCAGATTCTTTTTAGAAGCTGAAGACAGTTCTTGGCTCAGGTAAGCTATTCTCCCACATGTGCCTTTGCCAAAAGAGTGTATATGTCTTTTTTTTTTTTTCTGATTTTTTTTCTCCAGATGGTATAATTAGGGATAAATGGCTCTTTGCTTGCCAAGGGTTCTATAATATTGTGGCAAAATGCTATCCCAAACTGCAGATTTGAAAGTAGCATAGCAGTTACTCATCAGATTCCTACACTTTTTGTGTGTAAGGTCAAAACTCTTGTCATCAGGCCAAACCTATTAACAAGTTTCACCCAAATGTTTTGAGAGTGATGAAATCTGGTATGTTTTCACTCCAAATGTTGGCTAAAGTGTCCACTATTAGGATGGGAAGAGCCAATATGCAGTTGATCCTTTTTTTCTTCTGTACATCAAACCTAAGCCACTAAATACCTTGGGTCAGCTAAAAATGCCTTGGGTCTGCCTGTGATTTTTCTCTATAGTACATCTGAAATAAAAGCAAGTTATTTGGTGTTACAAATGACTACTTGCATATTGTTAACTTCCATATGTTACTTCCATGGTTATGATTTAGTCATTAGCTTTTTAAACACACTTTGGTATTTCCCCAGGAAACTTAAAAAAATTACTTCTTGCACCTAAATGAAGCTATAACAATAAATTGATATAAAATAAGATAGTTTTTCAACTGAAAGATGTGTAGTTTTTCAATGGATTGATATCTGAGTCTTCCTCCTGTTGCTACTCATGTTAAAAATAAACCTAAAATAAATTACACCTTCACTAGGTAACAAAAGAGCAGAATGATCCACTCTCGCTCTCGGGTGTTTGGGAATAAATACATCTAGGAAAAGTTACCCCAGAGAGTGGCAATGTGCACACAACTGAGTCCCCATAGTCTAGAAAGCTTCCAATATAGAGAGGTTTTGAGAGAAAAACAGTTTGGGGAAGTCAGTAATCTCTGTCATCTTTCAGCTTTAACTTTATTTGTCATAAATGCTATTTGTTATAGGAACTATGTTTATTCAATCTCGCAGCAATCTAAGGTAGCCTATGTGGTAGTGACTTAAAATTAGTGCACTGACATTTATGATAATAAAAGCAATTCTGATATGGTGATACACTGCCTTTTTATAACCTACTAATGAAAGCCTGAAGGATCTGGGACTATTTAGCCTTGAGAAGGCTGAGGGGAGACCTTATTGCTCTCTACAGCTACCTGAAGGGAAGATGTAGAGAAGGGGGAGTTGCTCTGTTTTCCCTAGTGATAAGTGATAGAACAACAAGAGGAAATGGCCTAAAGTTGAACCAGGGGAGGGAGGTTCAGGCTGGATATTAGGAAGACTTTCTTTACTGGAAGGGTTGTCAGGCATTGGAATGGCCTGTCCAGAGAGGTGGTGGACTCGCCATCCCTGGAAGTGTTTAAGAGTCAGGTAGATGTGCTTAGGGGCATGGTTTAGTGGGTTTTTTTGATAGATCTAGGAATAAGGTTGGATTTGATGATATTGAAGGTCTCTTCCAGATGAAACTATTCTATTCCACTACAGTTAGTCTCTGGCATGTACCAGGAGATAGAAGGATATTCAGTATTATATAATACATTTTAAAAACTTCAGAATGACAGCTTGTATCAAAAACACTTGTAAGAAGATTGCTTTGCCATGAGCTATAAAACATAGCAAAAATCCTCAAAAAAAAGAGCAAGAACTGTTTTTAAGAGTTATCTCACAAGATAAATAAGAGTAGGCTTGCTAATTTAGGCTCTCTGGAAGGAGTATATATGAGATTTTCAGCATCTTAGTGATATGACAACAGACAAAATCTACAAACATTTTTTAGGTGCCTTACATGTTGTATTTGGAACACCAAAAAAGATTTTCTGCCTCAAGAAATACCAGATTATTATCCTGGTGGGGAAAAAAATCCTGTAAATTATAGCTATAGGTGGCACACTTGGAATAAAAGCCATCAGACAGTATCATACATAAGAAATGTTTACTTGGTTGCCTTAGTCAAGAAACTAAAAGTTTAGATGCATCATCTTTTAATTTGAGGAATAACGAAACCAGCAGTGACAAGAACAAAACTGCAAGTTGCTAAAAGTAGATATATTGAATTTAGAGCTAGGTCATTTCTCAGCCAGCCCTGCAGATAAAATGAAATGGAGGACAAAAAAAGTTTGCTTTGTATCACAAAACCAGACTGCAGCACAAGATTACGTATTCTAAGGCATCTATCTTTCTGTGTGTGTACCTCTAGAGACACTGAAAAGAGTGTTAAATTTCAGCATGCTCCAGCATCTCAAGTTCTGGAAGGAGAGACTGCAGGGAGTTTTCTTTATACAGCTGACATCTGTAGCCTTGAATGTGATCCATAAATTAGACCCCTATCAAATAACTGTGCCCCTAGGCATCTGCCTCTTCAAGACTGCCCTTCAGAGGGAATGGCAAACCTTTGGTAGCCTGGATTATGCATTTTACAGCCCTCATAACAAACTAGTCTGAAAAATGGTACCAAATAATGAAATAATCTCTGTTGGCAGTTCTCCTTTAAATCTCTGAAAACTTGCTGAGAGAATTGAAGTTACTTTTGCAGTATATTTTAGGTGTTGTTTAGCTGTAAGTTTACCTGATACATGCAGAAAAGGAATATAGCAGGACATTTCAATTCTGCCTTTCTTCTCCATTTGGCAGTTGATCTTGAGTGCCCACACAGCCTATTAAACTCATTTTGTTACAGCTTTACTACTGACATTTGAGATTAAATGCCAAGGAATGAAAGGTATGTTTTTTAAGGACTATGACTTTTTGTTTCAATACAACTTTGTCAGGACCTCCAGACTGTAATAGCCTGCTGCAGTGTGCTATTTCAATTTTCTTTCTACCTAAGAAAGATACCTCTGTTTAGGTTAACTACTATCCCTTTGTTACGAGGTTCTTACAAAATTGGGCAGTGTTAATACAACTGGACTTAATGGGAGCTGTGAATGCTTGGCACTATCTTGTTCTTGTTCACAGCACTCGCTTATCTCCTCTCATCCGGTAAGCTATGAAGCAGGGCAACTCCTTTATGAAAGCAGTGGTGAATCTTAGTGCTGCAGCACTACAGTAAGGGATTTTTTTTTTTTTCATTGTGTAAAATGATGAGTCTCGCCCACTCAATTCTCATTCTGTCTGACAAAGATGGAGGCCAGAGACCTGGGATGCTTTAGAAACTGACTTAAGAGCACCTGCCTGGAGTGCCTTCCAGGAGCCAGCAGCAGTGGTGAGCCCACATCCCTTGTGTCAGGAGGTCTGCTTCAGAGACGAGTGCCTGGCAGTTTTGCCTCTAGGGGAGCATCTCAGCAGATCTGCATTAAGGCCTGGGAACTTTCTGACAAAAATGCAGGAGTCCATGGAAAGCTCATACTGGATTTGGCAAACTATGAATGTTCCTCACAGATCAATGATATTCAAGATTTTCAACTGTCAGAATTGTAAAACCCTTTAAACTCCATTTTTAATTGTGTAGGCAGAATATTCTAGAATTGCCTTTAAATACTTGGTACTTTCTCTGAAATTGTGATAGTAAAGGACAGAGTCACTTGCAGATATTATGGATTTAGTGAAGAATTTGGAGTGATTTGCATGCCTAGTGTTACTATAACACAAATTTAGAGATCAGTTCATCTAGATGAAATATTTTTCATCAAAGCTCTTCTGAAAAAGACAATGTTATTTTTTTTATCTTAAAACTGCTGCTGTGTGATCAGATGCTTTTGCAGACTTAATCAAACAAAGCATTTACAGAAAACATCTTCTTTCTATCATTATTCCTAGTGCTATCAGTTTTCTAATTGGACTTGAACAATTCTTATTCCAGAATAAACTCTTACTGTTACTTGCTGAGTAACAGACTGCTGCAGCTTGCATCTGCTTCACAGAATGTCATTCTGCCTCATTAGAATAAAGATATCTCATACAGTGTACAAGAACACTGTGCAGAGCACCATTTCAGGTGTGTCATTACAATTCTTTACTCCCTGCTCTCTTACCTTAATTAGTCCATTACTTCCAAACTATTCTGAATTGGTATCTTTAAAGACTCCTGTGAATGCCCATGTGCTTGATGTCAGTGGTGATGTATTTAAATGATGGAAACAGCTGTAGCACAATAATTGTGCTAAGATTTTAGAAGTCAATAAAGATTTAGCTGTTACAGGTTCAGGGGAGCATGAATGTGAATTAATGAAATGGTGATACACGGAAGTGGAAAGTTTTTAGAAGTGGTAGGTAGGGTGCACATACATGAGTTAATGTTTTTCAGTGTTTTTTTCATGGTCTGAAACAATCTCAAGCTTTCAAGGGTAATGAGTGGTAGAAGAGGTCCTTGTGATATGTTTATGATAATTGTGGTTGTATGCAGCCTAATAATACACTTTTTTTACTCTCCGGCTTAATAGAAGGTTTTTGTTGATGTCCACTAGATATTAAGCAGTGTAATGACTTGATGAGCAAGAAGAAAGTGATTGCAGAAGTACTCTCAACCAGCTAAAACTGAGGATGCAGCTCATTTTGCTGCTTTGCATTTTGTTTAAATGGAGCATTTAAATATGGGCATTGCCTTTGGGAGGACTTCTTTGGTTTACTGTGGATACCTGATAATGTTATCTGGAGTTTTCTTTTTCTGCCCTGAACAGATGCATCTGTATTGAATGTTGTATCAACGACTTTGCCTGGAGGTTTACCTGAAAAACGTAGTGTTTTGTATCCCAATGCATAAGAAAAGACGTTTGGGGATCAAACGTAGCCTTGATATCTATTGCTGAAGTCAGCTAGAAGGATCCACAAGCTGCACGCAGCTTGGAGAGCAGTGCTTTCTCAGTGGCTAACAAGAGTTTTTGGCCAAGACTCTGTCTGTCTTGCCTTTTGCATTTGTGAGGGTTACTGTAGTCTGCCTGGGCCTCCCACTGTAAAGAGGATTTATACAGCCAGGGTTGTCAAAGGTCACTTTAAGGAGAGATTCTTCCTTTCTGCTACTCATACTTCTTTCTGCTCCAAGATCATGTGCATATATGGATACAGTTTCCAATTACAGTTTTGACACAAATTTATAACTGAGTCTCCATCTTCCTGTGTTACTGTGTCGTTGCTGTCATCTCCATGGCATCGCTACTGGGATGGCTCTTGTGATGTTTGCAAGCTTTCTGTTGCTTAGTCTCTTCTTCAGTGTTAAATAATTAAATAGCATTAAATACTTCAAAATGGCTCCACAGTATGTTTTTAATATGTTTTCAGGCCTTTTATGATATTTGTTTTGTTTTTTAAAGTACTTAGATTAGAGCCTAGGGTGGTATGTTAGTTACAGTTCTGAAAAATAGAGCTGTTTACTATGACGTCTGTGTTGCCTCATGTGATGCTAGTTAACTACTGAACATCTGCAGCTTCATACCAGGGACATCTAGCAGTGTCTGATCAGCAGCAACTGTGCAGGAGAAATCCAGTATATCTTCTGAGGAAAGCTTATTTATTGAGGTCATTTGAAAGTCCTGTTTTTCAGAAATTAGATGTCTGGTTTTCTGTCTCCTGTGCCTGTAATTGGCTTGGGCAATGCATGCCTTTTTGTATCTCACAACAAGCAATACTTTATTTCTCTGTTAAAGGTTTGCTGTTTAAATGATTAATTGTTCAATGCTGACAGTCCAGATTCAGCAGTGGCAGCTCTTGGATTTTAAGAAGATGTGGCACATTGACTTTCTAAATGTAACATCCATCTTTTGCTATTTTAACATGTGATGACAATTAAAGAGCCAGTCAGGCTTCTGGGATTTTAAATACCAGATAGGAATTTCTTATTCCCTGTATACTCTATTGTACCTAGTAAATACTGGAAGATGCAGTGGATAACTAAGAGGACCTGCACTTTTCAACTTGCAAATAATTATGCATTTGTTTCTGTTGATACTTGAAAAATTCTCTTTATCACCTCTTGTCCCATCACCACCCTAAGCCTTGTCCACATCCTACATGTTTCTGCTTATCTCTTCTATAACACTTTATCATTTTTTTGAGCAAGATGCTGCATTCTTTTGTTGACAGTATGGTAGGACCTAAACAACTACAAATGGCAGTAAGGAACTGGTCTGTGCTCAGATCAAGATTTCCATGCTCTCAACCATTTTGCTATAACCTGGACATTAGGAAGAAGTTCTTTGCTATGAGCATGGTGAGACAGTGGAATGAGTTGCCCAGGGAGTTGTTGGAGGCCCCATCCCTGGAGACATTCATGGTCAGGCTTGATGAGGCTCTGAGCACCATGGGTATTTGAGGATGTTCCTGTTCACTGCAGGGACATGACATTTAGAGGTCCCTTCCAACCCATCAAACTTGAGGTGGTTTGAAGCAAATTATTTTGGGAAATTAATGACAATGACTAAAAAGACCAGATGACACCTCTTTTGTACAAGAAATAAGATGTGCTTAGAAAGCCAAAGCATTTCAGTAGAAATGAAATTGAATTTTTCAGAGCAGACTATCTAATCACCTCACATAGCAAGCAAATTATAAAATCACAGATTCATAGAATGGTTTAGGTTGGAAGCAACCTTTATGATCATGTAGTTCCAACCCCCTTGTCATGGGCAGGGACAGCTTCCACTAGACCAGGTTGCTCAAAGGTCCATCCAAACCTGGCACTGAACGCTTCCAGGGAAGGGACATCCACAACCTCACAGAGCAACCTGTTCCAGTGTCTCACCACCCTCGTAGTGACAATTACTCTAAGTTACTGAATGCCACCTTTGCCTCGGTCTTTACTACTAAGGTCAGCTACCAGGAGTCCCAGGTCTCCAAGACCACA